>JALPQI010010649.1:0-46132 GCA_025490895.1 Thaumatotibia leucotreta
ACGAATTTCGTTTTTGCACGTGTCTCGTACGACGTTTTATTGGTTTTATTGGTATCATGCAATACTGTCAAAAGATCTTTATTTACATACGAAGTTATAACTGAAAAACCGGAAAAGCCTCAATATAATAAGGCTTCAGGTGATATTGGATTTTTATATTTTGTATAATAGTGGATATATCGCCATATCTCTTCACCATAAGCCCATTTCAGTCTATTACCCATGTGCATGGAGGTAAATACTCATAATAGCCACAATATAGTATATCGTTTGAAACGCTTCGAATGCTATAAAAATGGAAACCGTATGTGATATTCAAATCAATTTCAAATTGATACCCGCGAGCGTACCTTGCAATCAGACGAGCAAACATCCGCGAAATTACCAGTGATTGGTAAAAAACAAAGGAGATTTCCAAGTGTCAAAGAACGCTCATGAATGCGTAACGAGGCTCCAAGAACATTTCCTACTAGATGTGCCTGACCGAGGAGAACTTAAAAACAAATTCTTACATTTATAGCCTAGCACCCTGCAAATAATTCTACTTTAGCCTTCGTAGCATTATTGATAGTGTCCTGCCTACGAAGTTGAAGTTTCGGGTACAAATCTCGGGGAGCGCATTATCGTCGCTTGCTAGCAATATCACAAGCTCAATTAAGCATTTACATTGAGAGTACGTATGAACCTTTTTCCTTTATTTATTTTAAACTACAATTTAAAATCATGATGAAGAGAATCTAGTTTACGCTAGTGATAAATATACTACCGTGGTTGTTATTAGATAACTCACCTAATTATAGTCAAAATGTAGTTAATATAGTAAGTATTTAATACCTACCTATTATTTCTTCCCAGGAGCTTGCATGCATCGCGGGAGTAGTGCCCTAGGGAATTTCACTTTTCTAAAACATATATTTTGTCTTATAATTAAAACTAATTTTTTGCCTGCAAGTGTGATGAAAAGCATTGTATGCATCACGGTCGGTAAGAGGCATACTAACTCGAGTCATTAAAAGCTCTCTGCCTACTTAATTAGGCGTCGACACTTTCGTTAGTAATACCGTACCTCCCTAGATGCACAATGTACTATTAATTTTAGTACTTTAATAGGACGAATTACTTACAGTTTTTTATGAGACGTATGATTCGCTGTGTGGTGTCGTAAGAGTCGACTAAGGGATTGAAGTGTCACTGATCATATATTATTTTCATTCATTGAATATTGATGACGGGCTGCAGTGTCATCGTAGTGGACAGTGGACACACTAATGCGATCACAATCCGCTTGCCCAGCGTGGTGGTATTTACCTCCATATACATGGGTAATGGGTAAGTTTATGTCGTAGGATTGCTAAGCAAAAAGAAGTTAATGAATAAGGTGTTTAGATGCTCCAGGTTGTTTATACTGGTTGAACCATCTTGAATATTTTACTATCTTAGAATTCTCATTATGTAGATATCATCTCGAAGCTTAGTAATACGAGCCCCGATGCAGTGGAGTTCGTCTAGTTCGAAACAATTTTTACAAATTTTTGAATATTTTAAGAATGATCACATTATGCTAATGATAAATTGTATGAACGTTAGTCATGGTCAATGTACTACATTTCAAGAGACACAACAATCTGAAGTACGCTTTTGTTGTTTAATAAATCGATTTTAACAAACCAGTGTCTAAATTATATTTTCGCTCACCACCGTAATTCCGCGCTTATAAGCTTGACGCAAAATTCGCAGTGCATCAGGTGTACCATGTCGTCTTTAATACTAATGGCGTTCTTTACATTCATTGATTATTTACAAAATTAAAAATTGTGGAAAAAATTTAAAAAATACCTCTCGTAAAATAGTTTTTTTTTTTATTCTGATTTATTAAGTCCAAATATTGTATACTCAAAGAAACTACTTTAGTACTACTATTGAATAGTGAAGGTTTTGTCTCTAAACCTTTTCCCCCGGATGAACGGGATAATCTCGAAAAACTGTCTAACTGGACGAGAACATATGCATCGGGGCTCGTAAATGTTATAATAGTTATGCACTTAGAAATAATATAAAGTCTCGTTTTGTGCTATACCTTCAGAACTGAGGAGGGTTATCTTACGATTCTGGGTCTAATCTATCTTTATAAGTACTGTAAGTGCCGTGTGGTGACGGCAGTAAGAATACATTTGTCACCACCCCAACTACGGGTGTCGTAAGAGTCAACTAATTTGATTTTTAAAATGTTTGCTTGCGACTATTAGGAATAAGCAGTAATTGGTATGTGTATACCAAATTGCTAATTTTTATTAGGTATGCCTATCGGCGAAGCATAGAGCTCTCATATAATTTTGTACCAACATTGTTACCTATGTTTACAAAACAAACCCAGCGTGGCGATTATGGGCATTTACCTCCTAATGCGTCTATACGCATAGTTGATAGGAGAGGCCCACGTCCAGCAGTGGACTAACATAGGCTGATGATGTGATGATGTGAAAGGTATTAAACCTTTACAGTCTATTTCACATGACGAAGGGGGCTGGCATGATATTGAATTCCACTTCAGAATGCTTGCCGTCTCTGTCATGAGGAAGAATCGAGATTTGGTGGACAGTTGAATGTAGACAGGCTTCATGTGAACATTTAAAATTGTATTGATATAATATATAAAAGAAAAGATTAATATAAAATTACTAACGAGGAAGCGGTGTATTCTTATTATTCTCCGAGGCTGTACAGTACACAGGTGATATCAAAAGCTTTCAGCAATATGTAATTGGATGAGTAAAATGAAGTAATACTTGCTTCATTTCATTCATCAAATTCTAGTCTCATCTCTCCAACCAGCCGCTTTTCACCTAACAAGAACCAATCTCAATTCAACAGTCCATATTCTATTGTGTCTGTGCTAACGTATTACCAAAGATCAGGCAACAGGAAAGAATGTTCATCTGAAATATACATTCATTAGATATTTGCTTTGTAGATAGAGGCGAGAATCCAAGTCACCCACATGAACTGAATTTTAACTTTGACACCATAATCTATAAAGTCAAACTTGTATAATAATATGAAACTATAATAAATCTAATATTATTTTAATCATATATTATGAGCATTTCATAAAATGTTCAACTTTTATTTAAAAGAACTACAACAATAACCTTAAAAATAATTATTACAAATGAAAATAACTACCTATCAAAATCAGTCTCTAAGCGGGGCCCTAAAGTCAAATGTTATGTAATTATATGTATGACATAGGACCTCACGAGGTTAAAGCAATGCAAATAATGACATAACATTTTTGAAATTTTCACTTGTACTGTCTAAAAATTAAACCAGACAAAACCAATGCAACCGTGTTTTAGCGGAATGTGGCTAAATATCTGTTTTATTACACCTATTATTAAATACACATCATCAGCCTATATCAGTCCACTGCTGGACATAGGCCTTTACTATTTAATGACCTAATTCAACCCAAATTAAAATTAAAATAATGCTTAGATAGATAGATTGGTTGGTGTTGATGTGTTGGTGGACCAATACGGTTTCAGACGGGATAAGGGAACTAGGGATGCTATTCTTGCTCTTCGACTTATTATTGATAGAAGAATGGACGTAGGCCTTAACACGTACATAGCCTTTATAGATTTAGAAAAAGCTTTCGACAAAATAGACTGGATAAAAATGGTGAACATTCTAAAAACAATAGGTGTAGATTATAGAGACAGACGCATTATACATACACTATATAAGGAACAGGAGACTATAGTAGAATTAGGTCAGGAGAAAAGGAAGGCCAAGATAAGACAGGGTGTGCGGCAGGGTTGTCCACTATCGCCAATCATTTTTAACATTTTCATAGAAACCGCTATAAGAAAAATCGTAGATTCTGGAAAGGGAGGTGTCAAATTTAATGGCAGGAAGTTTTACTTCATTAGATTCGCTGACGACATAGCAGCAATAGCAGAAAATTCAACCCAATTGGAACAGCTTGTATCGGAAATGGACCACATATTCGCAGAGTTTGGGCTTAGCATCAACTTTAATAAAACAAAAACAATAGTAACATCTAAGAAACAACACATGATAGAACCCATACAAATCAGAAATAATTTAATTGAACTAGTCGACAGTTTTAAATACTTGGGCAGCATTATAACAAGTAACTCTAGGTGTACTCCAGATATAATTGCTCGTATCGCTATGGCCAAGAGAGCATTTAATGCCAAGAAACACTTATTTAAGTCTAAGATATCTTGCCATATCAGAAAACGTTTTATTAAAACTTATATTTGGAGTATAGCCTTATATGGAAGCGAGACGTGGACTTTAACTCAGCGTGATAGAGAGAGATTAAACGCTTTCGAAATGTGGACATGGAGAAGGATGAAAGGTATAAGCTGGAAAGAAAAAAAGACTAACGAAGAGGTGTTAAATTTGGTAGGTGAGACAAGAAGCTTGTTGAAAACGATAGAGAACAGAAGAGGAAACATGTTGGGGCACCTGATACGTCATGACGACTTTATAAAGACTATAATTGAAGGCAAAATTAAAAAAAGAAGAGAGAGAGGAAGGCCAAGACGTGCATTTTTGGATCAAGCCAAAGAGAAAGTTAAAGTAGTGACGTATCAGGAGCTCAAAACAGTAGCAGAGACAAGGACAGAGTGGCGAGAACTCCACCGACAAGAGCAAAGCTCTTAAATTTGTGATGATGATAATGAGATTGGTGTAGGCAAAATTTTAGGTACCTACGTATTTAAAAAAACGACTAAAGATGTATGGAAAGAGGGACTTTCTAACTGTGACTTGCTATTTTTATATCGACGGAGTTATCGAACGATAAAGTTGCATGTTTTTTGGATTCGATGGAAAAATCAAGGAAATTCCATTTCATTTTGATATTGAATTGGATTCCATGTATACTTTAAACGTTTTAGAAATATATTTGAAATCAGTGTGTTTACAGTATTTTTTATGAAAAATTATACCCCAGAGCCGTATTCTTTGAACGAGAGTGTATTTTACATTTTATCTTGACTTTCAGTTCAAATAAAGTTAATTATCCGGTATTATAGAGGCAATCTTCTACATGCATTCTGATACAACCTATTCAGCATCTATAAACTTAACGTCGCAACACTCCTGAATTGGCCAAATGCCTACAAAGTTTAGGCGGCTAATTAGTGCAGATATGGGTGCAGCTGAGGTCGATCTGCCAGAAAATTACACATCATTTACACAAGTTTGAAACTTAGACCAAGAAGTCGAGAGAGTTTAGTGTTCTTAATTTTGACAACACCTTTTGTCATCTTCAAAAACAACATATTCGTTGTTTGATAATGTATTATGTATGGCCTGTTTCACAATCAACGGATAAATTCCTATATTTCGTCAGATAAAACGATCACCATTCTTTTCCTTACTTTATAAAAGAAAATGACAGCTAACATTTATCTGACAGGTATATTATCCGGGGATGGAGAACCAGACCTTTAGTCAAATATGCAAAAATTGCTGATTAGTTTTTCTGTGCAAATGATAGCTCTAGAGACTTAGCTATAAGTAATACTTAGTTAGTAAAGAAAATATTGTTGAAAACCCTTTTTCTTTTCAAACAAAAACTATCAAACAACACCACACGCCATGCAGCAAAGCAGAAAACATCCTGTTCCGTTTTGTTGGCGAGACTAATCAATGCCTAATAAAAGATTATATTTAGAACTGGATGGTTATGAGTGAGTTTTGACGTGGACATATTATGAATAGACAGACATAGTTCTGTTAACTACCGATCTTAACGCTTTCGGTGACACTACGTCGACAGGCGGGGTGCTTGTATGGTTAACGCAGCTTAACTCTTTCACTGTCAGCGAAAGTGTTAACACGTTTCATGTGCAGCTAAAATCGATAGTGTCCCCTCTCACGTGCAAATTCTCGCACAAAATTTTAAGCATAACCTGACAACAGTATTAAAAGTCCGCTAATACCTAATTTTATCAAATTGTCACGTTTTTACAGCTGATACGTGCGGGTAAGTTAACGTACATAGCTTAGCTCGTACGTGCAAATTTCAAATTATCCCTATATTTAAATAGGGTCGTGCATAATATATGCTGCATTCACGTATCATCAGTACCTTCAAATATGATGCACGCACAGGAAACGTGTTAAGAATGAAGATTTTTCGAGAGGATTACCAGTATTTACCGTACACTTGTCATTGCTAGTATTACTTAAGGAATCGCTCCAGATTCTAGAAACATCATTTTCTTGGCAAATTGGAAAATTGCCTGCGAGCTATTTGCGATGAATAGAGCCCGGTTTCGAATGCAGCGATCGGTTTTAGCGACTAGTTTCTGTGGAACTGCCTTTTACTGAGGTTTTATTCCTGTATAAGTGCACTGAGATGTTCATGGTTTATTATGAAAACTTTCTTCACGTAATCAATTTGCACATCTTCCCCAGTTTTCAATAATAAATAAATAAATATTTTCGGACATCTTTGTACAAATCAACCTAGTCCCGCGGTAAGCTCAATTAAGGCTTGTGACGTGGGTACTAGACGACGATATATTATTATATAATAGATAGATATTACATATAGATACTACAATACATAAACAGCCATGACCAAGGAACAAATATTTGTGATAAATAAATACACAAATAATGCCCTCGCCAGGATTCGAAACCGGAACCTCCAGCTTCGTAGGCAGGGTCACTACCAACTAGGCTACGGAGGCTGACAATGATTGAGGAGTAAGGAGTGGCATGTATGTAGACAAATGTGTAAACATTCAAACTTTTCAGACTTAGGTACAATCATCGTTTTGCGATTTTTAATAAACATAATTACAAACGTACCTATAGCGGACTAGGATATTCTGTAATTGGTTGCTAATATTCTTACTAAGCATTCACTTCTGGTCCCCTGAATGGGTAAATAACTATATTATTTTTGATATTCGCGACCAGACATTGAACGGAAATTTTCGAATAAATATGTCATAATGGATATTTTAATAAAAAACTAGGTCGTCTTGATATATTTCAATGACACCATTGTATAGGTACAGGTACACAGTTCGAGTCTAAAATTACAGAAATATATTCGCTAATATTTTCAAATTATTTCCTTTTATATACTCTAATAGGTACTCTTAGAAATTTCAGGATCAGGAGAGAACATCTTGTAATATTAGAAAGTACATATAAAATCACATAAAAAAAACAATGCAGAAAAATCAACAACGAGAACTATAATGACATGGAATGTAAATCCCTTCAGACATTACGTTTGTACTTTTACCATTTAATATTTATGTACTGCCATCTCGAATCTTCGACAAACCAATAATGGCGATAAATCAAACCAGACTTCATCGCGATATGTACGTGCGACCATTTTCGCAGCATCTGTGCCATTCATTCCCATGTTCCGAAAATGTTATACCATTCCTTCTATACCTTGTTATTAATATATTTTGTATACACAATGTGCCCATGAGGAAAGGGAAAAAAATCAACAGCGGATTTCTGACCAAATTTGAAGTTAAAAATATCATATGAAGTTTTCTGGTCTATTTTAAGAGAAAATTTGTTTTTTTCTTAAAACTGTTTTAGACCGTTAGGCACGCCATGATTTTATCACCATGTTGTCTTAGTCTTGTCACACTTAATTGACAGACATCAAATGAACAAAAATATCTTTAATTACCTAGCAAATGTAATGCGATAGTTTGATTAATAATAGTAGATTGTTCAACGAGGGACTAAAACAGGCCATTATGACACGAGATATTTATCCACCCGAGCGTAGCGAGGGTGGATGTAGTTCGAGTGTCATTATGGCTGTTTAGTCCCGAATTAAACACTCTACTTTTCACTTCGAATGCGAGGAAAAAATCTCAGCATTTATTAACAAAAAGAACAAGTAAGAAACAATAAAAATATATGTACTGCGATGACAAAACTTCCGATTTCTTCGGGACATGGCCACTTGACGATAAGTTCGCAAACTTTTTCAAGTTATATGGTTTCGTTGCAGTGTGGTTTTAAGCATGGAATATATGCTACAAGGTGAAGACGCTTGATATTTCTTAGATTTTTCATCAAAATATGTCAGAAATACGCCTTCCATAAATGATGTTGGTACCTAATTTGCTTTCCAGTTTTTCAATCCATAAAAGTTTGATACGCTTTTGAATATTACACTAGATTTCGGCGGCAAAAGATTTTGCACCACCTCTTTTGCATTCTTCTTTATTCTGAAGTAAGGCGTTAATACTTCTTCATCGCATGACGTGACATCGGAAATTATACGATTTGAATAATATTACTTATGGACAAAAACACAAAAAATAAGCAATCAAATTCGTTCCGCGTTTTAGTTTTTATCTGTATTCCTTTTTCGAAATATGACGCTTTAAATACTTGCATATTTAGCCAACGAATTGGAGCTAACTACAAACTATTTTGAAGCTAATTGGTTAAAACGTAAGTAATAAATTGGATTCAATCTTAATCATATATTAAACAAGTATTAAATATACATGTACCTATATCAAGAAAAAAAATCGATTTTCCTTAATATTTTTACACGACTGACATTTTGAGGTTTTTTTCAATGGCAATCGTTCGGTCAAAAATCATAAACACCAGAAATGGCTGTTTAGGGGTTTCCAAAGTCAATTAAAAAAAAGTTTAGAGGTTGTATTCACGGCATGCACAAAAGTGGTCCATACACAAGCACTGAAAATGGCGACTATCCTTTATTCTTGAACACCGTGAGTGTGGCTGTTTACGGGTTTTCAACGTCAATTAAAAAAAAATTACTTTAGTCCCTAGAGATTAATAAAGAGTTTTAGTCCCGATATGCAGGGATTAAAATAACATTTTAAGAGCATGAGAAGTGAAAAATCCTTTTTTTTGTGTATTAAGACATTCAAAACATCAAAAAAACTAAAAAAAAAATATTTTTTGCAGATTTGCCCAAAACTCATTTAACATTTTTTGCGTCTTTTAGTCTCAGGAATATGCTGTTAGATTTTTTCCCTTTCCTCGAGGGCACCTTGTACCTATATAGTAAATACGCGTAGTAGGTGTGCCAGTAACTTATTAAATTAAAAACGTGACCAGCACCCTAATATTTTTATGCGCTTCCTTTATTTATCTTTTCCTTAATTATTTGGTACAAAGAATGAATCAAAGTGGGGCTTTAGCTTTTAGGAAGTAATGTTAGTCTTTTATACATATTTTATTTTACAATTAGTTATACTGCCGTGCAATTCCTAAACCACAGTAACTGACAAAAGTCGATTTTGAGATAATAGCAAAAAACAGTTTTAAAGTAATATATTTTCCAAGATTTAATAGTTATTGAGATTTTTTTTTATCCAAAATGAAGCATTGAAATCATACAATATGATAAATTAAAAAATACGTACTTCTGCATTTTCTAAAATTAAATATGTGTTTTTTTCGAAATTCTGTGTTTGTACTGCGCTTTTAAAAACAGGGAAAAATATAACAATTACTAATTAAGACACAGTAAAATGACCACTTACTGCACAAATTTTGCGTGCTTTTTAGAGATAGGCGGCATTTTACAGGTTAAACTGCAGTAAAAGGGACTAGTGTACTGTAATTTAACTAGTATTTTGATTGAATTTTCGTGCTACGAACTTCATTCACAGCAGTAAAATATAGTTTTTTTTTATAAAGTAATTAAAATACAACAAAATTTTGTAACAGTATTACATGATTTTATTATTAAGACATTCAAACACGCTTATCAAGTTTCATGCCAATGTGAGACACAGAAGGATGTAAAAAACGATTTAAAAGTTACTTGGAAAACAGAGTTTATTTAGGGATTTGTCGTCAATAATACAAAAATTAGACAAAAATTAAGGTTTATTACCACATTTTCTTAAGAAATAAAATTACAATCAACTTAAGGTACCAGTATCGGTTGTAATCATAGCAAATGGCACATTATATTTAGCCTTACATTGATTTAAATTAGTAAGCTCACGACCGATTATGGCGTAGCACTTCTACGATTAATTTTAATAAATTTAATTTCTTACGTATTCGTGTCAGTTATAAATCAAAAAGTCTTTAGAATACTGTATATTATAATACAAAACCCTATAAAATAATAAATTGTCATCAATTATGACCTATTACTACAATAGTACTCCGCTCCTGGAGTATATTTATGTATGACACGTTATAGGTTTTGTTATATTTTTTGGAGAAAACTAGGAAACAAATTTGGTTCGTTAATAAGATAAATAAATGAAACCTCTTTAGTCATAATTCTAGAACGGCCGGCCGGTTTGTGGAGGCCTTTAATAAGGCCATGACAGACAGTGTTAAACAAACATCTTGACAGGATATTACTGATGGATGAAGGGATGATTATTTAGAAAATAAATTATAAAGTTGTTTTTTGTTCGGTAAACGTTTTTTTTTTTATTTCTAGTGAAAGTTAATTGTTTTGATGTTAAATTAAAGTCCCTTAAATATCCGTGACTAATTTAATAACAACGTATATTATGTATGTTACTACTGTTACGTATGTTATTAAGTAGCAATTCATTAAAGAAATGATTAAGAATTTACTTTCATATTTTATGTTTAGCTTTGAATTTAAACTAACATAAAGAAATTTGTTAAATGCTTCTGGAATTACCGTAAAAGAAACTTAAACCAAAAAGTATGTAGCAATTTTATCGAATCCCAAAACAGGTAAATACAAATTTCTAAATACTCGATTATTGACCGGTATTGGTGGTATTCGTATAATTCATAGGTATAATCTACTTCATACGTTACGGCGAGGTACCGCAATAAAGAACAAATGTAACAATATTATGACAACGATGATATTTGTTGGCAAGGCATTGCTTTATAAAATGATACCGCCGCCTAGGAACCATAACTCGCATAGCAAAATTAAATGTGTACAAACTAAAGAGAAGGTTATTTTTTTTGTCTTTTAAGAACCTAATTATTAGGTAATAATCAGTGATCGGTTTTTTGGATTCCCCCGGCTGGTCTCCTATAGTAACTTGAATAATAAACTTTAATTATATTGCCATATTTCTGTTTCATAAAATATGCTCTGGTGTGTATAATACAATAGTGTTAAATATTTTTTATAGTCACACCCGTATTTTTTTATACGCGAAATCCCGCTAGGGGGAATCCAAAAACCGATCACTGGTAATAATATCTTTATGTGTTTAACTATATAAGTTTTTACTCGTTTATCAACAGACGACACCTTAGTTGTTTTAAATTGTAAATGGGTCAAGAATTATTTTACCATCTTAAACAGGATGTTCTAACGATATCACTATAAGCTATCTTCAAAGAAGGTCCGAGATGGAACTACTCGTAATTCGAATTTGCTACTTGAAATAAACGTCTAAATGCAGTTAAAATAGTCAAATAACATAAAAATACTGCCTAAACTGCAGCCCCTTGGGGTGCTACTGTCCTTTAGCTAGTATTATTGCTATTGAAAGTAATATAACATACAGCATAATGTGTACATTCATGAACTTGTTACTGCAGTTTAGATGGCAATACGATACTTATTTGAACAGTAGTGTACCACTTTAAATATCGTTATTTTATTCCTACTGCGTCTTAACTAGTAATTATGCTTATTAATCTATGAAACTGGAAACGCAGTACAACACTTTTAGCATAAAAATTGTATACTGTGTTTTAATTAGTTTCTTTATAAATGAGATACTATGAGTTTACATGCTAAAAATCATGAAAATCTACACCTGTACTGCGTTTTAGTCAGTATCGGCCCAAAATCCGTAGCCGTAGACCATTTTACTGCGCTTTATATTGCATTGTGCAGGAAAAACTAGTCACTTACTGCTTTTGGGGTTTCGAGTTTCCATGTTCCAGTTTTCCAAATTAAAAACCGATCGATTGGGATTATGCGTTTTGATTTGCTGATTATAGATCACCAATAAACCAAAAATCGGAAAATTGGCAGTTACTGTGGTTTAGGAATTGCACGGCAGTATAGGTGCCCATATAATTTTTAGGTAATTGCAATTCATTACTATTTTCGTTTTACAGATCTCAACAGTTAACACAGTTAAGTGGGCCGAAATACTTTCTGATGCGTAATCGCAATTGTGTACAAATTCTTTTTCAACACCCAGGTCAGCCTCTGTAGCCTAGTTGGTAGTGACCCTGCCTACGAAGCTGGAGGTTCCGGGTTCGAATCCCGGCGAGGGCATTATTTGTGTATTTATTTATCACAAATACTTGTTCCTTGGTCATGGCTGTCTATATGTATGTAAGTATCTACTCGTATATGTATCTATCTATTATATGTATCGTCGCTTGGTACCCACATCACAAGCCTTAAGCTTACCGTGGGACTAAGTCGATTTGTGTAAGATGTCCCAAGATATTTATTATTTATTTATTTTAAATTACCTTATAAAATGTAACATTGCTTATTAATTTAGAAACTATACAATTTATTCTACACTACACTATCATCGTTGCAGTGAAATTTCCACGATAACTGTATTATTGCAAATATTTGAAAAAATGCCATGTCCCTCAAACAACTGCGTTACTTTATTTTTAATGTGAGAAGGGACAACTTTTTAGGCAAGTTATTAAAAAGTATTTTGGCTCAAGTACCCAACTACACCTCACGTAAATCAGCGAAAACGAAATCCTAATCTGCAATTCATACATTCAAGATTATGCCATCCTTCTTTGCAGGAGCCAATTTGGTAGCAGTAAGTTAAATATCGACTCTCACTTATAATTACTATTTCTTACTTTTATCACGACATGCAGACATTTTACAAGAATAAGTTGCCCACTACTGCCTCTAGTATGTATGTACCTATAAGTAACCGGCAAACAACTTGACCCAGAGTTGGTGTGGTGGGGGAAAGTTTGCGCATCGTACAGTTACGTGTAAAAAAAAAGTTAACATTATATTCATTCAATTTAAACTTTCCTGAGTCATAGACAATATTATTATATTCATTGCAAATTATATGTATAATTTACACCAACGCAGGCAAGGACATTGGTTCAAGTTGTTTGCCGTTTACTAGTACCTAGTGGGCTGCTAGAAGAAATCCAAAGGTACTAAAATCATCCAACAAATTAAGCTATAAAAGACTGACTACCGATACTTTATTAAGTCAAGCTCGGTCATTCAATCCTACTTTATGATCTCTATGTCTGAATCATCTATTTATTATCTACAACAAAGCTTTAATATAATCTTATCCAAGCTTCGAACTTCGCCCTGTCAATTTGACGAATGTACCAATTTCTCAGCAACAAACGCAATATTCAGACCGTGCCTAAGACAAATGTCGCATTGGCAAATATTACGCTTCTTTTGTGTAGTATTTGGTACAAGATTTGGCTTTTGCAGTGATTCTATTACTTAATATTATTGAGGAAATTTTGTATAAGGAAGTGGTGTCGTTTTCTGACATTCGATGATGAGAAATAGAGCTTCCATTTTATAAAATCCTCTATATTTATGGCACAACTTCTCCAACAAATCACTTGGTTATTCGAAAATATACTTCTCATTAAGATATATTAAATTTCTTTTATACAACACTACACCACTAAAATGCATGCGTCATAGACATTCTATCTTAAAGACTTCGCATTCGAACTTATTAATCGAAACCCATCGTTAATCAGTGACCCCATGGCTTATAATTTGTATTGTTTAGATTCCCTGACATATTTTGAAGAGAATTTTAAAACCTGAATACAATACACAACAACAATAACACATAGGTAGTTTATCATCGCCAACTTTACAGACAAGCCCATGATACGGCTACAGATCGTGAAAAGGATACAGGTATATTCACTGAGCCAATAGCAATAAAATGTTCTAGAGGACCGAATGTCTTAGTATAGTACATTACGACACAAGTGCGAAAAACATGAAATTCGAAACGAGTAGGGATGTTTTAAAACATGACCAATAGGAGTGTTTTAAATCGACACGAGTTACAAATTTCCTTCTTTCACGTGTCTCGTACGACGTTTTTTAGTACAGATGGCCCTCCCAAGTTTTGGATCTGACTCGTAAAAAAGGCACCATCTGTACTAAAAAAATATTGTAGGATACCAAATATCTTATTTATGCCTTTTCAAGGAAATATTAGATTAGGTAGCCTGGATGTTTTGTTATCTATACCAAAACATGAACTAAAATATTTATATGGAAATTATCAATCGCAACAAGGAGCCTATTTCTCGAAAGCTTGTAACTTGTAATACAAGCGGAAGTCCTCATCTAATTAATAGTGTTAAAAATTAAAGAAAAAAAAACCTTTTTAAAAACAAGCTTTTATTATTTGTTTATAAAATGAACTAAAAATTTCAAAATAAATTTAACTCTAAAAAGAAATATAACACTTTGTAACTTGATTGTAACCTTTAACGACAAATAAGCGTCTTCGTCTAGGACAAAATAATTCCATATTGTACAAATTTATTTAATTTTAACACTAAAACTTTTCACCATACATAATTATTCAATCTCGTCCTCCCTCTTTATCATAGTCCCCATTTATAAATGAAAGCGTGTTACATTGTGATAGCTTGAGGAAAATATTGTGTTGTATTAAATGTAACACGCTTTCATTTTTAAATAGGGACTATCATAAAGAGGGGGGACGAGATTGAATAATTATGTATGGTGAAAAGTTTTAGTGTTAAAATTAAATAAATTTGTACAATATGGAATTATTTTGTCCTAGACGAAGACGCTTATTTGTCGTTAAAGGTTACAATCAAGTTACAAAGTGTTATATTTCTTTTTAGAGTTAAATTTATTTTGAAATTTTTAGTTCATTTTATAAACAAATAATAAAAGCTTGTTTTTAAAAAGGTTTTTTTTTCTTTAATTTTATTTTTAACTTTTTAGTACCTCTATTTTTAATTCGAGATTTACTACGACGTAGTTCGCAGCGCGCAGCAGCGTTATTCCGTCATGAAGTCCGTAGTTCGTTCACATGATATGTAATATGTACTGATTTAAATATCAATACTTAATGTTGAAATTATGTAATCACTTGTTAGTTATTTGTAACGTTTCTCATTCTATCCATTTTTTTTAATGCATCAACATTACAAGGTTTCTTTGACGTCAACTTGGAGCAGGATCAAGTTCTTCGATTTGAAGACCTGCTAAAGACCTAACTCGGCTTAAAGCTACATAAGCTTGACCAGCAGTGAACAATTTGGAGCCTAGATAAATAACAGCATGATCTACAGTAGTTCCCTGCATTTTATGCACAGTTGAAGCCCAAGACAAGACAATCGGGAGCATTCTTCTTTCAGCTGTGCCGTGATTAAATTTAGCAGGAAATTGAACTGATTTAGGGTGTATTATATGAATGTCATCTTTACCAAAGTCTACGCGAACCGATGGCACATCGCTACCGTATAGTTGAGCACGTCTGTAATACGGCCATATGATTTCAGTGATGTGACCTATTGCTTCATTCACAAGTCCCTTAGCAACGTCAACGTTGGACCTCAACATAACTTTAGCACCAACAAATATTTCTAGTTCTTTTGGAAGACCTCTTTTTCCGTTTTGTTAATGCCCGTGTGTATTATTTTATTAATATCTGATCATTCTTTTTTGATCCATCAATTGATCTTGTGCTATTATTTTAAACATTTGTGTATTCTTCTTCCTAAAATGTTCGAGAACGGCTGAATTATGTTTATTGACCTGCTGATTCGTTGGGTAAATACGTAGAGCTTTTTCAATCGGAGACTCGTGAAGACGAATCAAACGAGACCAAACTCGATAGGGTTGCATCGTTTAATTACGGAGTTCCTATGGCCACCTTCCGGCTCCATCATCAGACCCTGGTTACCATATAGTATCAAAGTACTTGTCAAGACTAATCCAATGAGCTAAAACTCGATAGGGTTGCATCGTTTAATTACGGAGTTCCTATGGCCACCTTCCGGCTCCATCATCAGACCCTGGTTACCATATAGTATCAAAGTACTCGTCAAGACTAATCCAATGAGTCCAAACTCGATGGGGTTGCGTCGTTTAATTACGGAGTTTCTATGGCCACCTTCCGGCTCCATCATCAGACCCTGGTTACCATATAGTATCAAAGTACTCGTCAAGACTAATCCAATGAGCTCAAACTCGATAGGGTTGCATCGTTTAATTACGGAGTTCCTATGGCCACCTTCCGGCTCCATCATCAGACCCTGGTTACCATATAGTATCAAAGTACTCGTCAAGACTAATCCAATGAGCTCAAACTCGATAGGGTTGCATAGTTTAATTACGAGTTCCTATGGCCACCTTCCGGCTCCATCATCAGACCCTGGTTACCATATAGCATCAAAGTACTTGTCAAGACTAATCCAATGAGCTCAAACTCGATAGGGTTGCATCGTTTAATTACGGAGTTCCTATGGCCACCTTCCGGCTCCATCATCAGACCCTGGTTACCATATAGTATCAAAGTACTCGGCAAGACTAATCCAATGAGCCCAAACTCGATTGGGTTGCGCCGTTTAATTACGGAGTTCCTATGGCCACCTTCCAACTCCAACATCAGACCCTGGTTACCATAATATAGTATCAATGTACTCGTCAAAACTAATCCAATGAGCTCAAACTCGATAGGGTTGCATCGTTTAATTACGGAGTTCCTATGGCCACCTTCCGGCTCCATCATCAGACCCTGGTTACCATATAGTATCAAAGTACTTGTCACGACTAATCCAATGAGCTCAAACTCGATAGGGTTGCATCGTTTAATTACGAGTTCCTATGGCCACCGTCCGGCTCCATCATCAGACCCTGGTTACCATATAGTATCAAAGTACTCGTCAAGACTAATCCAATGAGCTCAAACTCGATAGGGTTGCATAGTTTAATTACGAGTTCCTATGGCCACCTTCCGGCTCCATCATCAGACCCTGGTTACCATATAGTATCAAAGTACTTGTCAAGACTAATCCAATGAGCTCAAACTCGATAGGGTTGCATCGTTTAATTATGGAGTTCCTATGGCCACCTTCCGGCTCCATCATCAGACCCTGGTTACCATATAGTATCAAAGTACTCGTCAAGACGAATCCAATGAGCTCAAACTCGATAGGGTTGCATCGTTTAATTACGGAGTTCCTATGGCCACCTTCCGGCTCCATCATCAGATCTGACCCTGGTTACCATATAGTATCAAAGTACTTGTCAAGACGAATCTAATGAGCTCAAACTCGATAGGGTTGCATCATTTAATTACGGAGTTCCCATGGCCACCTTCCGGCTCCATCATCAGATCAGCTCTATGGCACAATAACATTGCATTGTCATCCGATTTATACATGCATTCTAAATTTCAGCTCAATCGGAAACCGGGAAGTGGATCAAATTTAAGTTGCAAGATTTGATTACAGAACGACAGACAACGGGACAGGTGAAACTAAATAAAAGCTTGTAAAAAGAGACTTCCACTTGTATTACAAGTTACAAGCGTTCGAGAAATGGGCCCCAGTACGTAAATAGTGCAACTACGTGCCCCTATCAAATGGGTCAAAATTCTTTTCGTTGTCTTGTTTCATACCACTCTATCACGCTTTTAGTTGCTGTTTCCACTCAGTATAAAAAAATCCGGTGCACTTGTATTTTTTTTCACGCTAGATGATCCATACATCAAAAATTGGAAACAAAACATCATCTCATACAAAAATCACAACTGTGTACGTTTTTAGGGTCACAAAATAAAACAACGAAAAGAATTTTGACCCAAATATCTAATTATCAACTTAGCATAAATACATTATATGAACTATTGAGCAGTAAAACATTTCCGAGATCTTTTTCCAATTTTCCTCGATCGTCATATATTACAATAAAGTGCTTATGTCCAAGTACGAGGTAAATATCGTTCTCATCCACTCTCCTTTACATTACGAACAGGCCACGGTACATTATCTTCCCTTAAAAAGGTCGTAAGCGACGTAATTCTTAAAGAAATATGCCTCTTTTTTGTTTACGCGGGGAAGGACAAGGCAGAGAATAAATCATTTAAGTGGCCCTTGTGGATACGTTATTTATTTATTGTGGCTTAGGAGGGGATGACAATAAATCCAAAATTGGGTCACAATAGCATGTAGGGAAAAATGCTTTCATGTTACATGGACATGGGAATGTCCTTCTATTTCAAAAAGGCTTTGCTAACTGGTTACCAAATACTTCCGTTTCGGCAGTTACGTCCTTTGGTCGTATATAATTTCCTCTTATATTTTTTATTATTTACAGTGCGAGTAATATAAGGTTCTACAAGTAGTTCAATCATTTTTTTCTGTTGTGAACCTCTTTGATCACCCTGGAAACATCAAAGACAACTTATTTTTAACACGCTTGTAACTAGGTATGTATGCATGTAAGAAAATCTTAGAACGCCCGCAGACTACGAACCCTGTAAAGTGTTCGAAACGTCGGAATGAAGTTAAAGTTAACTAACCCCTGAAGTGCCTAGTGACAGATCCGTCACAAGAAATTTGGACTATAATACCTATAAAATAATTAAAGTAATTAATCAACAAGGGTATGTATGGCAGCAGCGTTCCAGGGGTTAATATACGCGAGTTTATCCGTTTTCATAGTTCTATTTCAAAATCTTAGAACCTTTATAGGACCTTTAGAGACCTTTTCGGTGGGGTTCTGCCTTTTCTCCGAACTTTTTTTGCCCGAATTTCATTTGTCAACCAACATTTCGCCGATGGTTCACTTTGACAACCAACTATTAGCAAATTTTTGTATGACAACATTTCATTTGGCAGAACTATTATAAAACGGATTAATGTGATGACACAATGCTTTTATCATACTCATCATTTGTCAAATTTTTCACTATTCACGATCACTATCACGAATAAGGTTTCGTCGTCCTTTTCGTATATGTGGAAACTTTTCAGCATAACCATGTTTCTGAACTTGCCTAACAAAGAATACCATACGCGCATGTGACACCCTGAGGTTGCAGGCGCCCATAGGCTACGGTGACTGCTTTCCATCAGGCGGGCCGTATGCTTGTTTGCCACCGACGTGGTATAAAAAAAATAACCATTAAAAAAACATTTCACAGAGTCCAGTTAGGTACGACGACGAGCGAAGCGAGGAGGAGTGTTAGGTGAAACTGCGACCTTACAGCGCGCGAGCCGAGCGAGCGAAGCGAGCGTGCCGCGGCAGCGGCCGGCGAGGCGCCAGAACCGACTGTTTTGTTATTAGTTAACTGAATGTATATTAATTATACCAACTAAACCATAAACCTCATGAAAATATGTATTATAAAAAGTTCCAATCAAAAACCAAGCCCAAAGATTGAATTGCCAACCATTTAGTTGGGAAATGAAACGATTCATAAAATTCAATTGGAACATGACATGATCATTCGGCGAAATGACTTTATGCGAAAAATTGGTTGCTATGTAACATTCGTACAAACAATTTTCGGAGATGATTTAGAGAACCCTTTTCGGTCCTCTTAGCCCACTTCTCGACCTTCGATAAGGATGAAATTTTGCACAAGCCCTAAGTTCTGATGACTATACACGACTAGCTAAGAAACGTCCAAATCTATATGTCGGCCTTTCCAAGATGGCGGACTGACTATTTGAAATCCACCCCTGTCAAATGGAAGGGTTTGCTGTCAGAAATTGCGTGGCATTCAATCTTCCTCTGAACTTCACCGTATGAAGGTATAAGGGTGACTGCGTCCTTCACGTCTGTCTATCAATACATTTTGTTAATAAAATCGAATTCGGACACCGGTATTGGCTAATTTATTCTATCGGTAATAAACTCTTTAAGGGGTGCCTGTAGGATTTATAATAAATCCAATAAACTGGCTTTTGTCCCAGTTCACCTGGGGTCACCCCTCCTAGTAATTCTGCGTCACATCACACGGCTGTGGGTTGTCTCGTCTGTTGTGTTCATTAGCTTTAAGTCCTTTTTAATAGTTTGGACCCAAGTTGTTGGAGGTCGACCGGGGCCTCTCTTCTTCTCTTCAATATTCAACACTTTCTTGGTCATATGGTTATCATCCCGCCTCATTACATGTCCCTATCAGCGCAAACGGTTTTTAGTGAGCTTATCTTGCACTTTTGCGACCTTAAAAGTGCCGTGGATATACTCGTAATAATTTCTGATTTTGTCTATACTAGTTACTCCCCCAGACCAACGTAGCATCTTCATTTGGGTGGTGTGTATTTATTGTTCGTCCGTTTTCCTCATTGGCCAGCACTCAGATCCATATATAAAAGAGCCGGTCGTACTGCCCTTTTGTATACATTGACCTTCACTTTAATTGGCATAATACGGGAATCACACAAGACATCAGACAATGATCTCCTATTTAATAAATGACGAAATAGTCTATTTACCTTTTACCATGCATACTCGTAATATCGGCTTGTACGAGCATTCAGCCACTAAATTATAAGCATATTCATGTCCCAATTAGTCTCTCTAAACTTCCTCGTAACTACCACACATCCTCCTCTAGATATTCATCGATAGTCTGTCGAGCATACATCACAAAGACCGTGTCCTATTAGCCACCGTGATTGGGTTCTATTCCCGTTCAAGTCACGCCCGGCCTTTGCGACCTGCATTAATATTACACGAATATTATGTTAGCCCCCGAAAGGTTGGAGACCCCTGCAAATATAGCTCTTTTGTCCGGAAGCTGTGTTAGGGGATTTTACATCGCGACGTCAAGGATCTTACAAGGCGCTCTGAAAGGTTTTAGACAGTAGTAGTCAACCTTTTTTTGAAGTTGAATAAGTAATACACGGTTATGACTACGAACCTATTGGTAACTCTATGCATGGTTAAATGACATATGTAGTAATATCTAGTTGAGAATTCACAATGATTGTATTATGAAATCATGTTCCCAACTTTACCATTGCCTTTTGCGTTCCATGTGCGATTTGCGACTCCATAATGGCAAAATGCTATAAGTATGCGGCGGACTGCGTCGGATAGAAGACCATGATGCTTAGCCAAGTTGCCAATCGCTTACGCTTAGTAGCGTATCGTAGTTTTCCCTCTCTGTCACTCTTTCATATTAGTGCGACAAAGACAGTTAGCTGCCTTTCGTTTACGATTGACGATTAAGCGTTAGCGATTGGCAACTTGGGTAAGCACCCAGCAGGCCTAGCCGAGATGTCATTCTGCAATCGTATACGACGAGCGATAAGTCACGTGACCATAATAATGTAAGGAAATGGTCACGTAACTTTTCGTTCGAACCTAATATTATATCATTCTCATATATTTATTTTATTAACTAGGCATTCTGGGCCTCAGGCCTTATTAATGGCTTACTTAAAATTACTTTTGGAACTTTGCTAGTACATAAGCCACCTCAGTCTGCTCTTTCTAAGTACCTAAATAATACAAATGCCGCAAATAAATTGTTATTGTTCTTGGTTAGCTACGAGCGTAAATAATAAAATACGACCGAAAAAGTTTCTTCTGAAAAGAAACTTATGGTGCCCAAACTCTTCCAAACTAGGATAAAGTTAGGTTAGTTTTTCAAACTATTGTATTTTTTAGTTGGCAGCTAGGAGCTTAATTAATAGAATAAGTTTATCTCGATTAGACTGTGTCCATTGTTGTTTTCTTTCGCTATTTATTGTTCTTATATAAGTATTCTCCAATTTTAGATTACACGTGACTCGTACATAAAAAATCTTCCCGAGAGATTTTTTTTTCTTGACCTATAAGCAGATGGATATGCCATGTGGTGACGGCAGTAAGAATACTTTTGTCAGCACCCCAACTCCTCCTGCGGGTGTCGTAAGAGTCGACTAATTTGATTTTTATAATTTTTGCTTGCGACTATTAAGAATAAGCAGTAATTGGTATGTGTATACCCAATTGCTAATTTTTATTTTGTATGCCTATCGGCGAAGCATAGAGCTCTCATGAATATAATTTTGTACCAACATCGTTACCTATGTTTACAAATAAATCGTTTGAATTTGAAGGGATTGAAGTGTCACTGACCATTTTACAAGATTGATGATGGGCAGCAGCGTCATCATAGTGGACACATTACTGCGATCGCCAATCCGCTTGCCCAGCGTGGTGATTATGGGCATTTACCTTCTAATGTGTCTATACGCATAGTTAATAGGAGAGGCCTACGTCCAGCAGTGGACTAACATACAGGCTGATGATGATGAAGCAGACGGATATAGTGAACACTCAAGGGCCTTTTTCAAAATTCTTGAATAAAAACCTAACTTGACAACAACAAGCCTCTTATTATTATTTGTCTCTTTCGGTCTTATTAATGTTTCTATAAGATTGAAACAAACAATATCTATTATTTTAGTGGCTTGCTAAGTTAGAAGATAATTATGAACAAGGGAGTAACTCCTTACACAATTTCGTAGCTGCTTAAGATGTCGTGTCACTGTGTCCGTGGCTAATATGCTTATACAGTTTAATTACAGAGATTACATCGTTCGTGGCTTTGGGCTTGCTTCATGTATGTAGTGAGTTATATCCAGATTATAAAGGGTAGTGGCTTGCCAGACACAATTCTGTGGTCAATTTTTAATTCACATTGCATCGCAGTGCTAAGTAAAACTCGTAAATAACATAATTGCCAGCCAAAAATGGTATGGATACTAGAGAAAGGCCGTTCTCATATCTCCACAAGGAACGATCACTCACCACCCTCAACCAATGTTTTCTTTTGGAAACATTATAATCATCATATATCGTCCGAAAGACGTCCACTTCTAGACATAGGTCCAAAAGTGGAGGCCTATGCCTCCTCCAAAAATTGCCACAAGGATTGTCCTCCACCACTCGCATCCAGCGGACTCCTGCGACCTTCAACAGATCATCAGTCCACCTTGAGGGGAGGCCTACCCACGCTGTGTCCTCCGGTACACGGCCGCCACTCGATTACCTTTTCGAGCTAACGGCCATATCGGTGATACAAACAATGTACCCCTATACTGCCACTTTTGGTTTAGCAACTTGGAAAGCTATATCGGTTACTTAGGTTCTGCTGGGGATGGCCTCATTTCTAATATCACAGAAAGACTCCTCTTGGAAACATATATTTGTAATAAAACCGGAACCAAGCTACCCAGTTCTTAATAACAAACAGAACCTAATAACTAGTACCTAAACGAAGTTAGCGGCGCACGAGTACAGAATTAAAACCATCACACTAAGTGTAAAACTTTAGATTCATGAAACGTGTACCTTATCAGCATTTTTAATAATTTCTCGTCTGGGAAGCTTCATTATTCTGGTAAAACCATTAACAAGTCAAAGCCGTAACTTCATCTCGCGAAGTCTAAAGTAGTTCACAGATTGAAAACAGTAAGTTTATTTCAAGGCTTGCAAAGCATTCCAATTGACGAAAAACAAACATAATGTATTATTTGTTTTCGTATTATTTTGATGGGACGTGTTGTGTACAATCGCCATCGGTTCGGCCAAATTGTCACAAATATCTGAGCAGGCGTCATTGTTATGGCTCAATTTTTTTTTGCATTGTGGTCGCTCTAAATCTGATAGTGACTTTATTAAGTATGGGTAATTGCTTCTACTATTATTAGTTACCGATATATCATTTCGGATTATCTTAGTTAATTTTTCTCGTAACTAGAACAGTTGCATAATTTAATAGAATAAATTATCTAGGACGCTCTATTAACAATGTTGATAGATGATTATTGATTAGTGCCCCCCATATAAAACCTGTAATTATCGAAAAAAGAAATTGTAATGCTAAATATTAAAGTGACCCAAAAGTTCGTAACCACAGCAACGATGACAAGTAAAATGTGATAGACCTTGGTACAAATAATTACGTGGAAACGAGTTGCCCATTACAAGCACAAGCATACTTATATCATGCCAATACCACGACATCATATAGATAAAAATGCCTAGAGTAACAAAGTTTTCTCTCTTTGTGACACAAATATTTACTAGCAAAGAAACGATTGGGTACTGTTTTAAAACTGAGCGTTATAATGAAAGTGTCTAATGTATTTTCCCGTTCTAATGAGGTAATTTATCACGTCCACGACAACCCGTCTTAACGAGCTACCTTAATTATAGAAAAAACCCAGCTTCGATTTTTAAAATCAAGAATTTGAACGGTAGGTAGGTACACCGAAACAAGATATTTTCAAAAATATGTGGAAAAATGTATAAGTTAATAAAATAAATTAAATTAATAATTGAGACAAAACAACGATCGCGATATTTTGTACAACAAATTTGAGTTCTACAAGGTATAATAATAATTAAAGCATTAACCGTAACCCAAAAAAAAAAACCATTGATTTAACTTAAAATACGCGGGTACTGCAAGTCAACGAATCCTCAATATCCTTTTTTGTTTTTTTGTTTATATAATTATATAGGGCGTCCAAAACTATGGGTCCATTCGCATAGATATAGATAATAGAAGGGGCCAGTGTCCAGCAGTGAACTGATTTATCATAGGCTGATGAAGTGGAGAAATGAAAACGTATAATTAATAATTACAATGAACTGCAGTGCTATTCACTAAGGAAACCGCCTTGCTGTCAGCGCTGTGTCATCGCTGCGGCAGCGTCGAGCCTACAAAATGGTAGGTATTCACTAATGTACTTTAAACGACACTAGTGCTCGGCGACGAATGTGGCGTGAGCTGGAACTACACTGCGTCGAGAGTTTGACGTTTAATGTACGAACTTCGTATTCTCTAACGAAAAACAGCGACAAACTCGCCCACAACCTCGCTCACAGCCTCGATTCCTAATGTCAAATAAAACAGCTAGGATTTTAGACAAGGCTGTCTTGACGTCGAGCTCGTTGACGAACGCAGCGTCGAATGTGTGAATAAGAGAATAGCATAGCTGCTTAACAAAACATTTATAGCTTGGTATCGGTATTACATCTGTATCTGTAGATCTGTACCCAATGAAAGGACCAATTCGTAGTCGCATGCAGATTGCCAAATAAACATAACAGCTAGGACCCTCAAGTTTGGGCAACTAAGAAACAATCTGGTAAAAACATTATTCCAGAAAGAAAGTATATGAAGATTGTTCATTTTGTATTTTCATGGTGATACCTACTTTACCTACCAGCTAATTTTAGTTTAAGAGTCGACTAACGGATTGAAGTGTCGCTGACCATTCTACAAGATTGATGATGGGCAGCAGCGTCATCATAGTGGACACATTACTGCGATCGTCAATCCGCTTGCCCAGCGTGGCGATTATGGGCATTTACCTCCTAATGCGTCTATACGCAAAGTTAATAGGAGAGGCCTACGTCCAGCAGTGGACTAATACATATAGGCTGATAATGATGATGATGATGATAATTTTAGTATTCTGTAGCTTTTAATATTCTCAAATTAGATACGAATAAAGTCTAGGCTATCGTAGATCCTTCTCAAATAAGGGAATGTGATCGAAACAAATTATCAAGATTGATTTTAAAAGAATCGGATTTTCTTTGACTCCAAAATTATTCACATAACATAGCTTACATAATATTCTATTTTCGTGTAATTGGAATATCATGAAGCCATTGAAGTTAATAATCCGCTCTTACTTACATTATCCTATTTTCACTGCTATTTAATTGATGTCGACTTTAGGAAGGACGAATTTCGATGACATGGAATGATTATAGTTTATTTCATTTTATCTGGTTTGTCCATAAATAAAATACTAATAGACTAATAGCACATTTCCAGACCCTCTGTCGCAAAACTGTTATTAAAGTGCACACTGCACAGGGACATGCACGCTTCTCCTCGTATGTGTTTACACGATACGACACATCAACAATAAAATTATTGTCGTAGGACGTAGACTATTATGGCGTACCCACTGTCAGTGTTGGTCGGAAGTCGGAACGAATTGTTGTATAGCGATGGGTAATCCGTAATATTTTACACATCCATGCAAATATATTTTTTGTCTTTTGCCATAAAGCAGTCATACAATTATTATATGTATTACTTAAGGTGCATTTAGACCAAACGAGCATTCGCTCATTCTATCCCACACTCTACGAAATTAACGAATTTCGACGCATCACGTTTTGTGTAACGAACGAATTTCGTAGAGTGGGGGATAGAATGAGCGAATGCTCGTTTGGTCTAAATGCACATTTAGAAGTTCCTTATCATGCTGCTAACAAATTTAATATTTCCTAACAAACTTCTCAGTTAGATGGATCACTCCTTTTTGCAACAATTAAGAAATGTTTTTTAAAATGTAAGGTATCTTAATTTCAATAAAAATAAATTACCGGTTTCAAGTAAAACTACGAGTATGGTATTTTAACTGTTTACTTATTTTGAATTAGCTGTATTCGTTCGCTGTAACCAAGCAATGGGCAGCTCATAAAAGCCATCTGGCTCCAAATCCAACTGCTATGGGCCTAAGGACTGCAGGGTTTTTATGGAGCCTTATGTAACCCTGAAACACTCAAGATAAATGCCAGATTCGAACTTCAAAGTTTGTAATTGATTTTTTTTTGAGGTATCAAGTTCGATTTTTAATCATTCTTTCTTGCATCAGTAAAAACAATCCTAAGGTACGTAATTACGTAACAGAGGTATTAGTCAAAAACATATCCCAGTGCACTTTAATTCTGTGTAATAAAATAAGAACGTCGTAACATATTTACAAGATTCTTTCGATACATATTTTTGCACTTGAGTGTACTATAGGTACATAGCTTACGTATTCCACTATCTCGTGTTATGGTTGACAATTCGATTATTGCAATATTTTAGTATTCGAATAATACGAGTAGGTACTCGCTGTATGCAGTGTCCAAATATTCTAATACGCTTTTAAAAAAGAATACGTAAGAGAGAAAGTCACTATACCAGCATTTACAAAATTTTCTTTTAATATTCTAACGACAAACGGCTCGTAGCCACGTAAGCTTAGCGTTTCATTATAGGCGTTTAATATTATCCTGACGTTTCGGGCACGACATTACACCAGTGGTCGCACACAGATTAACAAACAATTATTTTAAAAAAGATCAACTCGTTTTAAAAATCCAATTTTCACGAAGGTACCCAAATCTTTCGGATATAAAATTAAGATCATATCAAAATAACAAATCAAATAGAGCTTTTAAAAGCATCGTTTGCCTCTAGCACCAGCCATAGATTATGGTTAGAGCTTGGCTTCGGTTAGACCTTTTCAGAGCGTTTTAAAGCCTTCCGAGATAAGAATATTTATGGTTATATCTAACTTTTGAATTCCACTACATTCAATGCAGTGAAAGTATTGTTGGAATATAACTTAAACACGAAGAAAAGTTAACATACAAATTATCTTTATAAAAAGGAAAATGTTTTTTGTTAAATGTAGGTATGTCCTTGTATTGTATTCGGACAAACACGCATGTTAATAATAAGGTGTACTGCCATTTGGCAAATTATGTTTCCCAAATATGACTTCCCAAATAACTTATCGCAATAGTCTCATTTCCCAAACAAACCTTTAGCAAAGATACATTTCTCAATTTATTCATTTGGTCAAATTATTATTTTGCAAAGTTTCACTTCGTCAAGATTTTATTAAGCAAATTCTTATTAGGCAAATGTTTTATTTTGTCATAAGTTAAAATCCAAAAAAAATATTGCCAAATTTGATACTTCGCAACCTCTACTTAGCAAAAGCCTGGCAAATGATAATATTATTTTAAAGTTCGTAGGTCTATACAGGAATTTCGTACTTTTTTGCACAACCCTTGGCTTGAACTTGCCTGGAATAAAAAACGTATTTCATGAATAATTGGTATCAGTAATGAATGAATTGAGAAAATAAAATCCATCATAATGATCACTATTCATATTTTTTATTGGTAGGTACTAAGAAGGCACACATAGCCACGTTAAAAAAACTATATTTTTATTTTCATTTTCATAAAAAAACTATCCTAGAGCCACCGTTAGGTACGACGACGAGCGAAGCGAGGAGGAGTGTTAGGTGAAACTGCGACCATACAGCGCACGAGCCGAGCGAGCGAAGCGAGCGTGCCGCGGCAGCGGCCGGCGAGTGCCAGAACCGACTGTTTTGTTATTCCCTCGGCATTGCGTTCCCTCATCAGTTTCATCTAAATTACTGCTTAGAACCCGACTTTTAATTGTTTATCAGCATAATATAAAACCCCGTGTTCGGCGATGACTTTATGCGAAAAATTGGTTGCGATGTAATATTGTATATGCGGTATAAATCGTATGCCATACAATATTTTGGGATTAGCATGTTACGCCAAACGATGCATTTGCCAAAAAATATTTTGGGAAAATAAAAACGACCAAGTAATTCTTTGCTAAACAATCGCTTGCCAACAAAAAGGCTTGCTAACTGAAAAAATTGCGATAAGTAGTTTTGACAATTGAATTTTTGCCAAATGAAAATTTGGGAAAAATAGTTTGCGATGTGATACTTTGGGAAAAATTATTTGCCAAACATTAGTAAACCTAATAATAAGAATAAACTATTTTAAGGTCTTCATTAATTTATAATATAACATGTTTGCGAATCCCTGCAAAATACGAAAATGGTTTGTTTGTTCCCAACTTTATAAACCCCGGACCCGCAACCAACCAAGTTGTTGTTCCATGTCTATGAAAATATAAAATAAATTTCCAAGTAATATAATCAGGTGAATAAAAATTTACTACATTTTGTTTCTAAACTTAAAAATTATTTACTGACACAAGTATTTTATACTGTCGATGAATTTATGAATGAATTCTAATCATTACATGACATACTCATTAATTTAAACTTGTTATCTTGTTGGGATAATTTAGCTTATAAGATTTGTTTCACCCTGACAGGGTCCATGTTGCACTATAAATATATATGTTATCATCTTCTAACACCATGGTTGACAATATATAAATTACAAATTGTTATTCATACGAGTATGCGGTGACCCTGTAAAACGGTATGTCATACAGTCAGACAGACGAACCGTTAAGTGATCCAATAAGGGGTCCTTGTTTACTTCAGAGGTAACTACGAAACACTAAAAATTAGCTTTGTCAAATTTGTTGTAGGTAAGGTGCTCTGCATAAATTCCGAAATGAAAAGTGCTTAGAGTTTAAGATGAAGATCAATTAAAATGATGAGATAATGAAAATTGATTGAAGAACCAACTTAATTAAGCTTTTTATTGGAGGCTAACAAAGAGCCCGGCCGACATTATTATCCATCTTTTGACGTAAAGTCTTTTATTTTTAGTCTTTTATCGTTCAACTTAACGGCAACTGGCAATAATCTGTAGGCTTGTAAAGGACCGAAGATTTTGTATAGGTAAATAAAGCTATCATACCATGACATAACTTCTAAAGTAGGTACGGCATAAAAAAGTAGTACCTACTAGATCACGTGACAGGTTTAGTCTTGTAACTACTAAGTTTGCTACCAGGGTCCCGTTTCTCGAACGCTTGTAACTTGTAATACAAGTGGAAGTCTCTTTATAACACTACTAATTAGATAAGGACTTCCGCTTGCATTACAAGTTAAGATAGAAAAGCACTATATACACTTATTGCTGTTTCTGCGCGAGCTAAGCAATGGGCAAAGGCGAGTCATGACTTCAAAGTACATAGATATAATTACTTTAGTTCTTCCAAACAATGTATTTAGGACGCAACGACAAGGTATGTGGTGATAATGTAACTGACGGTGAAATTCAGCCGGACCATCATTGTCACAAGATTTCTGGGTGCGTAGACAAAATCTAACGCTCAATCGTGAATCATGAACGAAAGGCAACTATTAACTGTCTTTGTCGCAATAATAGGAAAGAGTGACAAAGAAAGAAATAGTTATTTATTATACAAGGGGGCAAAGTTGTTGTTTAACTGTCGTGTCAATATTGATACTTGAGCTAGCGAAAGTTAGCGAGTGGTTCAAAAACTGGAATCTTGAGCATTGCGAAGGTCTCAAGGCACGAGAATTGAACAAACTTTGCCACCAAGTGTAATACAACTTTTATCACTATCGCGAGGAAATAAGATTACAAATCTCATCCAAATGTAAATTTACTTAAAAAACCATTTAAAACTCAATGTCGAAACGTATCGTAGTATGGTACTTAAATATAGCCAATGGCTTACAAAGCAATTCACCAATGAGAATTGACCAATTTAACATATGGTCTCCGATTGCGCATGTTTACTACGGTCATACAGATCCACTTATACTAGGCAGTAGTGGGCCATAGGAATCCTAGAGTTACTCCAGGTAGTTAAATATAGCCATATGTCTTACAAAGTCACCAATGAGCATTGACCAATTTAACATGTGAACTCCGATTGGGCATGTTTACTACGGTCATACAGATCCACTTATACTACGAGATTACTTTGCCTAACAAGTGAATAAGATGCGTTTTTACCCGCTCTTATTAAATGATAAAAGAACGCTTTACGAGCTAGTCAGGGGAAAAGTACGTTATGCTACTGAGCGTCAGCGATTGGCAAGTTGGCTACGCATTCGTATAAAAAAATGTACCTAATTTGCTTGCTAAGTCCCTATAACCCTATTTTCACTACCTACACGTTGGTAAGTATGTATCTCGATTAGTGCTTGAAACGAAGAATGTATATTTTAATACTTATTTATACGTTAACTTTGTGGTAACCTTGTCCTACTAGCTACTAGAGACGTTTTTCAATCTAACCGGGTGAGAGCCATGTAAGAACTCGGACACAGCGAAATGAAGAAAGGTGTCTGAGATGACTTGAGGCGTACTTATTCTGATTTGATATAAAAATAGGATGACGAGTTCTTCGACATAACAATAATTTCTTCTGCGGATGGTCTCATTTTTAATCCGATCACGCAGAGAGACTCCTAGCGTAGCCCTCTCCATAGCCCTTTGGGTGACTTTGAGCCTTCTTATGAGGCCCATTGTAAGCGGCCACGTTTCAGTACCGGAAGGCGTAGCGTGGGTAGGCCCCCCACAAGGTGGACCGATGACCTAGTGAAGGTCGCAGGAGTCCGCTGGATGCGGGTGGCGCACGACCGGTCATTGTGGCAATCTTTGGGGGAGGCCTATGTTCAGCAGTGGACGTCTTTCGGCTGATATGATGATGATGATGATGAACAATATTATTGACAAGTAAAATTATACGATAGATACGACTTCATCTTTTGGCATTAAGTACTTTCATTTCGATTTTTGTTGCGTCATACGATATTGACACAATGTCAGCACAATGTTACAACCTTAATGATTTATTGTGATTGCCGGTCAGTCATCAGTAGACTGAATCGGTCGTACATCGGTAAATAGGTATCCTAAGAATTAAATAGCTTTCTTTAGTTTTCCTAATTCCGGTGTGTTGCTAACTTGTGAAGTGAACTGAAATATCATCGAGAGAGTCAAATTGTTTAATCCGTAGTCATTTGGAAACGGCTTAACACTTTTATTGCGGACGAGTGCTACGCTCTACTAATACTACGCTCGTAGCCGATGCCGTGATTTTTCCGCTTTGTAGCGAAAATGGACCTCCCACAGAGAACTCCCCTCGGGAGTTCCCGGCGCTCAAAGTGTTAACCCTTAGGTGCATACAGTATCATAAATGATACGACCGAAATGACACATGTCGAAATAAGTAATCAATTGTGACTGACACACTGAGCAACAGAGTTCTAATTGGCATCGATTGTTTACATAAGTCGTTTCAGAATTAAAATGTGTGATACCATATGCACATGCACCTAAGGGTTAAGACAAAAAGTAGGTAGGTACTAATGTGTTAGAGGGTTATCCAAAACACAGTCTAAAATGTTGTTACACTTTAAAAGATACAAATAAAACTCTAATACTCGTAGGTTTTGGCCTAGACCGTGATTGTTTTATACGTATGTATAACCTCAAATTATATGACACACAATAGGCTACGAATGTTTCGTTGAAGTTCTGCTCAGAATAACCCTCCGAAGGGCTAATAAGACGCTTTTACAGGAGAAGCGCCTGATATTGCAGAAAAGCCTCATCAGGGGACCAATGAGAGAATTAGGACCCAAGGGTCCTTGTGCAAGGGCCAGTCTTAATTGAAAATGTGACCTAAAAGATTTTTATTATTGGCAATATGGTGACATAAGGTCGTTAGTGTAAGATCAAGGAACATGAACGCTACGAGATCTAGACTACGAAAAAAATAACTAATTCAATCAGTGAGTATCTGTGAGTGCCAATGCCAAAGAGATGTCTAATTATTATGTAGCGCGTAAAACTAATCCAGGAGGCATACAACTCTTTCGAAGAATTAATTTAAATAGGTATATATAGATATAATTTATGTTAATTAATTTAAATAGGTATATATAGAATACATACCTAGTCGTATGATGCTGACATCATACATCATCACAATTTCAGGATCAACTACACCTACATTTCTTCATATATTCTCAAAACCAGTATTTGGGTCAAAATTCTTTTCGTTGTCTTGTTTCATACCACTCTGTCACGCTTTTAGTTGCTGTTTCGACTCGGTATATAAAAAAAAATCAGTGCACTTGTATTTCTTTTTCTCGCTATATTTTAATCCATACATCAAAAATAGGAAACAAAACATCATCTCATACAAAAATCACAACTCTGTCACGTTTTTTAGGGACTCAAAATAAGACAACGAAAAGAATTTTGACCCAATTACCACCTAGCGTAATTATAAATAAATTGTGCATAGTTCTATGAAGGTAATTGTATACAAGGTATTTCCACCGTTATGAAACGTTCCAGTAAGACGAAGAATTCTTAGCTAAAACACAGGAACAATAACATTCTCTCAACATGCCTTCAAGCGTCTCCGAGATTAGCTTCCTGGGAGCTTGCCTATTGAAGTTAGACGTCACACGGGGTACAGTAGCCGTACCATGAGTTCCCAATTCCCAAGTAACAGATACGTTACTTTAGGTTAGTATACTCGATAATCCCACAATGTCGTAATAGATGTGCTTACCATAAAACAAATCAACTGCGAAAAACTCTCGCTCCAATTTCACCATGTTGACAAATGCATTGTAAATTTACTGTTTCTCCAATGGGGGTGTCTATAGGCTACAGAAACGGCTTACCATCGGAAGGGCCGTGCGTTTGTTTGCCACCAACATAAAATGTAGTTCAGGAACTTCAATAAATCGGCAGTAAATATCTGCTTTTTCGCGGAGCAAAATTACAATTGTCACAAAAAATACGACAATTGCAGCGAAATTCCAACTTAAGTCGAACCTCATGTCAAGATTTAATTAAAATTTTACTAAACCTTGCGACAATTGTCACGGGTTTCGGAAAATAAATAGTAATTTATTAGTGTTGTTAGTAATCATTTTAATGTTGGTGGCAAACGAGCACATGGACCGTCCGACAGTAAGCGGTAGCCGTACCTTATGGAGGCCTGTGACGTCAGTAACAGTGATATTTTACAATTGTCACACTTGTAATTATGGTAAAATAGGCCACTGCACTGGTTGTCACGGGATTCAAACCCGCTTCCTTTGGATTGCCGGTCCAAACGTGCTTCCTCGATACGTAAGAAGCTGTCCATGGCGATTGCTCCAATATAACAGTACCAGCGATATAGAATGTTTTACGTATCGACTCATGGTACGGCTACAGTTAGGTAAATATAAGGTGTAACGTTTACAACCCCCGACGTGTGAAGTTCTCTTACTGATAATATTAAGCTTAAAGTGTACAAACAAGTACATGTTTAGTACGTCGATAGACGAAGTAAAAAACTGGCCTTTAGTTATCTTTTCCTGTCTCCTGTATTTGTGCACACGGATTTCTTTTGCAAATTTTGTCTGATTTAGAAACTTTATTACATATTTGTTCATGTGAGATTCATGACATAAATAGTACGGTATTTATGACTCATGATTTTAATTGATTGAACAAAAATAATATAGGTTATAAAGAATAAATTAAAACTAATAAAACTATATAGCAGAATGAAATGGAATGCTGCTCTTTTCTGGAAGGAGCGGGTATCTGTGGAGATCTGCTTGCAACGCCATTAGTACACTACAACAAATTTGCTTATAGTATGAAAAGTAATCGCAGATAAATTTAAGAAAATAAAATAAAATAAAATAAAACATTTTTTTACAAACTTACCTAAAACAAAAGTTCGAATAAAAAATAATTATCTACACAAAGAACAACCTCTCGAGGAGTTTGCCTACTTACCTACAGCATGAAATAAGCCCCATATTCCAGTCTGTCTCAACTCGGTCGACTACAAGTCGGTAGATCTATGCGCTTAGTAAACTGAATTAACTTCATAGTTAATATAAGTATTATCAAAGAGCATAATGAAACAAGCAACTGCTAATTCTAGGGTAGCTTATAACATCGTAGCATCGTCCACATTCTTAAATAGCCCACCATTTTAAACCTTATAACAAAGTCATAAGGTTCACGTATAAAACCGGTGAAGTGTTGCTATTAGTACCAGTTGCTTAGCCTGTTCCAGTCCCAATTGCTTTAGCTCGAGTCCGGTTCGAAGAATCGACTTAATTTAATAAACTTAGAAATTGTAGTGAACATTTTTCAATGAACTCAGGGCGAAGTAAGATATTTTCTGTTAAAGTTCATCGCACAATTAATTACAAATCTATTTTCATGTTTTAAAGCGATATGCAACAATATGTAAGAGGCTGTATTATACAGGGTAAAAGTTATGACGTTTCTTCCCGCTACCGACCGAGTCTACCAACCATTATGATGAACTTTCAGTAGGTATAGTACCAACATGGGAATATCTTTAAAAAAATGTAACCCCTCATACGAAGTGAGTGATTAAATAGTTAGAGTTCAATAGTATGGAAAAGTAAATTTTCCATGTACGCTTTCGATGTTGGTCCCATACTGAAAGTTCATCGTAATGGTTTGTAAACTTGGTCGGTAGCAAGAAGGAACATCGTCCCTTTCCACCCTGTATTAATCTACAAGATCAAATTATAGTTATGGTAATGATGTTTCTATCTAATCACACCGGTACCAGTTTTCACCGAATCGATAGAGTAGATAATTTCGTAGACTTGAAACCTGTTTTGTGCCCCTACTATCCGAACGATAGAGTTGGGTTAGCTCGGATAAGTTCTTAATATTATCAACTTACTCGTATTAAGAATAAAACCGTATTTGTTTCCAAGGTAGGGATACAATACTGCAAGACCAATAAAATCTTTTTGCGGCTAACGCAATGATAAGGTATCCATCTGTATAACCAGGAGTACCCCGAACGATAGAAATAAGCTTTCGGTTAAATATTGTGTAAATCCATTCACAATACCGAAAACAACATTTGTATTGTATTGTATTGTATTCTGGCCATTTTTTCCGCAACTCGACTTCAAACGTGCCTATTTTGCGTGGTCCCAACGGTGGTCCAGTACTTGTTAGGAACTTCACGTACACCCTTGTATTTCTTCGCAAGTGTATGCAGGTTTCCTCACGATGTTTTCCTTCACCGAAAAACAACATTAAAATCAACTCAACCGAATCAAGCACACTTATAATAAAGTATACAAATGAGGTGACATTTTCATCGCCTCTTTGATTTCTGGAAGAAGCAAATATTTGCCTGTCGCTATAAATTATTCAACAGACTTGGGATGTTTGTCTGTCAATCAACAATGGACATTCACTTTATTTGTTTATGCCTTGAGGCTGAACATTGGGAATCGGGAGTAAAGAGAAAGAGAATTACGATGTATCCCAATACTACGATATACAGTGTGTGGCCTTTAACACGGGAGAAAAATGAAATTAGTGACTACTTAGACTATTGGCTAAAATCCTGTAAAGATCCCGGTGTTTCAAAGTGGTTAAGTTCGGAGATATTGTCATTCAAAGCTATGGACCTTTAGTACTGGATCTTGGCGTCACGATGTCGTAGCTTGTCAGTCGCAAGACATCTTGATAGTATACCAGGTACGAAGTCATAACAATAATTTTGTTTTTCATTTTTACACTAATTTGTTACGGTTTAAAAAAAACTTGTACATTTATCAATGATTCAAAAATGATAAATTATTGATAACTTTTAATTCAAGTAAATGACCCATAATAATGAAAAATACATGAACAAAAAATCACAAAAAAAGTTTTTTTTTTAAATTACAATATGTGGAAATGATTGTTGATCAGCTTATTAATGCACCGTTTAAATTTTCGCCCCGGTTGTAGGCCACACACTGTATGATGTACATAAATGAAATCTCTAACCTAAACTACATTTATGATTGACCCTTGTGCATGACATGGCACCTACCGAGGATGCTCGCGGCATTTCCTTGCTGTATCGCAATGCTGATGCGTTGTGCGAGGAAATCGCCAGGTCTTTAGTTACCTACTTCAGTCATTCGTTTCGCTATTTTAGCAAACGTTAGTAAAGTTTCTCCGCCAAACTGTACAAAATCGTTATCTTTGCCTTATATTTATTACGTTTAAAAAATTCAATCGCCTTAAATGTACGTAGTTCGTTGAAGATGGGACGCTCCCAAAAATTCTCGCATAATCCGGACCTGTAGAGCTGTTTAGAAGAGAGTTGTATGTTATAATATATAGGGTGGCCCATTCAAATCGGTCAGTATGGGAAAGTCTGAAACTATAAAACATACGAAAATTTGTTCTTAGGAACCATGTCACCGATTTTGATAAAAAGGAAAACTGCGTTGATAAATATAAAAAAAGACACGTTTTTTCTTAAGGTTTACACAATAAACACCTAATAAAGGTGGAGTGGAGCCACTTTGTTGTGCCAACAAAAAAATTAAGCAGTGGCGTGCACACAGATTTGAGACAGGGTAGACAAAAAAAAGGTCAAGTGCGAGTCTGGCTCGTTTTCGTAAAATTATCTATAAAATTGGCAAAAAAAATTTAGTATTTGTTGTTATAGTGGCAATAAAAATACAACCCTAAAAAGCAAATACCTTAATACCAAAAATGTTATTTCTTGGTGTTAGTTTAATTCTGGAGACGGTTAATACTGACGTAAGTGAACTAACAGCAGATCCGGCGTAGCCCGGCCCTTTTCAACAATTTCTTTTTTTTTGTTAAAAGAAAGCTTTGAGAAAGTATTGTTTATTATTTTTTGTCCACACACACCACCACTACAGCTATCACATTTTAAATTGTTATCAATTTTTCAAACACTAACACTTTTCGCGGCACGGCATAGGTACGTTATCAAGTTGATATCGAGAAAACCGTGGTAGATGCAAAAAAATGTAAACAAACAATCTTGCAAAAGCGACTAAAAACATATGCTCGTACTTGCACGGCACTCCATAAATAAAGCTATTTTTTAAAATAGTCGCGTTATCTCCGCCATTTTTGGTCATTCGGGAATCTTCGGCCGTCGTCGTATACTTTTGCCACAAAGTACCCAAATATAGAGGGTCTGTTTCATAGAAAGCTCAAATAGTTCGGAATATGTTACAATAGATGTCACTAGGAGCACGATTGACTAGTAATAGATTTAGTTTTATTTGAAATCCAGATATTTACTACCTGTTAGTGCACAGTTTTAATTAATTTAGCATCATACATCGAAAATAGTCAAAACCACCCTTTCTGGAAGAGTAAATTAGTAAATAAAAAAATTAACTATTTTTGGAATAAATTGATTTCAGCGCCATCTATTATTGCACGTACATATTTTTATGCGTTTTTCTCGATACGCGTCAAACAGTACACTACTCGAGTCTTGACAGAAATAATCTATAGATGTCGCTAAACAAAATCTTGCATATATTGATTTTAAATGTTTAAGGAGGTCTAAAAAACCGAAAAACTAATAAATACATACAAAAAAAAAGTAAAAAGTCCCTAAATCGCTAATAATAACAAAAAATACATACATTACAAGTCATATGCTAGGATTTGAACCCGTAACATAACAACCGATAACAATAAATAGCTGAGAGCCTACCGCGAAACACGTACGAAGTGTTGCCTCTCTCTCGCACTCGTGAATTCCACTATAAGTGTGACAGGTAGGCAACACTTCTTTCGTTGTTCGCGGTAGGGCCTCTGATTAGGGTATATCCGAATTATATAACAGATACATTGCGGCGCGGCGTTGCCGTTTAGTTGTCAGCATTCTCTTTGCTTTACCGTAATCTGACGAGCTGGCAACAAACGAAACGAGAGCCATAGAAAATTGAAGGTAATCTGAGCATTGCATTCTGTTTCTATTCTACGCTTCAATACCAAACTCACATAGCGAAATAATAATTAAACTCTTACTAATGGCACTCTATCAATATCATTGGCAATAAATAGCTCTACTCTGTCCAACATCCAACAAACTCTGTAAGGAAAAAAGGGCTAATACTAATTTTCTCTTATTGTGTCTACATTTTTTGAATTTGCCATTTGTGTCCATTCTAAGATCCAAGATGGCGGGAACTTTTTTTGCAATTTTCATCATTGTACTCGTTTCTGACTAATTCGCATACGTGGAATATCATTTTTGGGTCCATTCTAAGGTCCAAGATGGCGGGAACTTTTTTTTTGTAATTTTCATCATTATACTCGTTTCCGACTAATTCGCATACGTGGAATACGATTTCCGGGTCCATTCTAAAATCCAAGATGGCGGGAACTTTTTTTTTGTAATTTTCATCATTATACTCGTTTCCGACTAATTCGCATACGTGGAATATCATTTTTGGGTCCATTCTAAGATCCAAGATGGCGGGAACTTTTTTTTGTAATTTTCATCATTATACTCGTTTCCGACTAATTCGCATACGTGGAATACGATTTTCGGGTCCATTCTAAGATTCAAGATGGCGGGAACTTTTATTTTGCAATTTTCATCATTATACTCGTTTCCGACTAATTCGCATACGTGGAATACGATTTCCGGGTCCATTCTAAAATCCAAGATTGCGGGAACTTTTTTTTGCAATTTTCATCATCATACTCGACAGCATACTTTGACAGCCTCCGTAGCCTAGTTGGTAGTGACCCTGCCTACGAAGCTGGAGGTTCCGGGTTCGAATCCCGGCGAGGGCATTCTTTGTGTATTTATTTATCTCAAATGTTTGTTCCTTGGTAATGGCTGTCTTATGTATTTAAATATCTATATGTATCTATCTATTATATATATCGTCGCCTGGTACCCACATCACAAGCCTTAATTGAGCTTACCGTGGGACTAGGTCGATTTGTGTAAGATGTCCCAAGATATTTATTTATTATTTATTTATTTATACTCGTTTCCGACTAATTCGCATACGTGGAATACGATTTCCGGGTCCATTCTAAAATCCAAGGTGGCGGGAACTTTTTTTTGCAATATTTCATCATTGTACTCGTTTCTGACTAATTCGCATACGTGGAATATCATTTTTGGGTCCATTCTAAGATCCAAGATGGCGAGAACTTTTTTTTGTAATTTTCATCATTATACTCGTTTCTGACTAATTCGCATACGTGGAATACGATTCCCGGGTCCATTCTAAGATCCAAGATGGCGGCTACTTTTTTTTTGTAATTTTCATTATTATACACGTTTCTGACTAATTCGCATACGTGTAATACGATTTCCGGGTCCATTCTAAGATCCAAGATGGCAGAAACTTTTTATTTTGCAATTTTCATCATTATACTCGTTTCCGACTAATTCGCACACGTGGAATACGATTCCCGGGTCCATTCTAAAATCCAAGATGGCGGGAACTTTTTTTTGCAATTTTCATCATTGTACTCGTTTCTGACTAATTCGCATACGTGTAATACGATTTCCGGGTCCATTCTAAGATCCAAGATGGCGGCTACTTTTTTTTGTAATTTTCATTATTATACTCGTTTCTGACTAATTCGCATACGTGTAATACGATTTCCGTGTCCATTCTAAGATCCAAGATGGCGGGAACTTTTTTTTGCATTTTTCATCATTATACTCGTTTCTGACTAATTCGCATACGTGTAATACGATTTTCAGGTCCATTCTAAGATCCAAGATGGCGGTAATTTTTTTTGTAATATTTGTCAATGTACTCGATTTCGACAAATTTATAAACGTGGAACCCTAATTTGGGGTTAATTTAATATCCAAGAGTTTTTATATTTAGCATGTTCTTATGAGTAGCGGAAATGCAGTACCTATAATGAAAATAAAACCTGCACAAAAGTTCAAAAAAGGTGCCGCCATTTTGTATCTTACAATTGATGTACTTTTGGGCAGTTTTTATCATTAAAGATACTCCATTTCCAATACATATACGTAAATAACCTTAGATCTTAAATTCGCCCTAAATTCGGGTTCCACGTTTGTAAATTAGTCGAAAACAAGTACAATGATAAAAATTACAAAAAAAGTTCCCGCCATCTTGGATCTCAGAATGGACCCCAAAATCGTATGTGAATTAGTCAGAAACGAGTATAATGATGAAAATTGCAAGAAAAATGTTCCCGCCATCTTGGATCTCAGAATGGACCTGGAAATCGTATTGCAAGTATGCGAATTAGTCAGAAACGAGTATAATGATGAAATTTACAAAAAAGTAGCCGCCATCTTGGATCTTAGAATGGACCCGGAAATCGTATTACACGTATGCGAATTAGAAACGAGTACAATGATGAAAATTGCAAAAAAAAAGTTCCCGCCATCTTGGATTTTAGAATGGACTCGGGAATCGTATTCCACGTATGCGAATTAGTCGGAAACGAGTATAATGATGAAAATTTCAAAAAAAAAGTTCCCGCTATCTTGGATCTTAGAATGGAACCAAAAAAATTATTCCACGTATGCGAATTAGTTGGAAACGAGTATAATGATGAAAATTGCAAAAAAAAAGTTCCCGCCATCTTGGATTTTAGAATGGACCCGGAAATCGTATTCCACGTATGCGAATTAGTCGGAAACGAGTATAATGATGAAAATTGCAAAATAAAAAGTTCCCGCCATCTTGAATCTTAGAATGGACCCGAAAATCGTATTCCACGCATGCGAATTAGTCAGAAACGAGTATAAAATGAAAATTTAAAAAAAAGTTCCCGCCATCTTGGGTTTTAGAATGGACCAGGAAATTGTATTCCACGTATGCGAATTAGTCAGAAACAAGTATAATGATGAAAATTGCAAAAATAAGTTGCCGCCATCATGGATCTCATAATGGACCCGAAAATTGTATTCAACGTATTCGAATTAGTCAGAAACGAGTATAATGATGAAAATTGCAAAAAAAAAGTACCTGCCATCTTAGATCTCAGAATGGACCCCAAAATCGTATGTGAATTAGTCAGAAACGAGTATAATGATGAAAATTGCAAGAAAAATGTTCCCGCCATCTTGGATCTCAGAATGGACCTGGAAATCGTATTCCACGTATGCGAATTAGTCGGAAACGAGTATAATGATGAAAATTGCAAAATAAAAAGTTCCCGCCATCTTGAATCTTAGAATGGACCCGAAAATCGTATTCCACGCATGCGAATTAGTCAGAAACGAGTATAAAATGAAAATTTAAAAAAAAGTTCCCGCCATCTTGGGTTTTAGAATGGACCAGGAAATCGTATTCCACGTATGCGAATTAGTCAGAAACAAGTATAATGATGAAAATTGCAAAAATAAGTTGCCGCCATCATGGATCTCATAATGGACCCGAAAATTGTATTCAACGTATGCGAATTAGTCAGAAACGAGTATAATGATGAAAATTGCAAAAAAAAAGTACCTGCCATCTTAGATCTCAGAATGGACCCCAAAATCGTATGTGAATTAGTCAGAAACGAGTATAATGATGAAAATTGCAAGAAAAATGTTCCCGCCATCTTGGATCTCAGAATGGACCTGGAAATCGTATTGCAAGTATGCGAATTAGTCAGAAACGAGTATAATGATGAAATTTACAAAAAAGTAGCCGCCATCTTGGATCTTAGAATGGACCCGGAAATCGTATTACACGTATGCGAATTAGAAACGAGTACAATGATGAAAATTGCAAAAAAAAGTTCCCGCCATCTTGGTTTTTAGAATGGACTCGGGAATCGTATTCCACGTATGCGAATTAGTCGGAAACGAGTATAATGATGAAAATTTCAAAAAAAAAGTTCCCGCTATCTTGGATCTTAGAATGGAACCAAAAAAATTATTCCACGTATGCGAATTAGTCGGAAACGAGTATAATGATGAAAATTGCAAAAAAAAAGTTCCCGCCATCTTGGATTTTAGAATGGACCCGGAAATCGTATTCCACGTATGCGAATTAGTCGGAAACGAGTATAATGATGAAAATTGCAAAATAAAAAGTTCCCGCCATCTTGAATCTTAGAATGGACCCGAAAATCGTATTCCACGCATGCGAATTAGTCAGAAACGAGTATAAAATGAAAATTTAAAAAAAAGTTCCCGCCATCTTGGGTTTTAGAATGGACCAGGAAATCGTATTCCACGTATGCGAATTAGTCAGTATAGGTATTAGGTTTAGGTAGCTAATAACCTTGAAGGTTGCGGTGAGTGGGGATATTTAATTGAGTACACAAGTGATTTACTTAACGGATATTTATTGACTAACTTACAATCTATCAAGTCGCGGGCACAGCCGCTGCCACGCTTGCGTTCCGATCAGTCGCAAAGGCAGCACAGGTTGATATCCAACCTGGTATTATGTGCACCTACACCATTCCCCCTTCCCTTTTATTCGAAAACGATACAATACAAAACAAGGAGGGAATACATTGTAAATAAGTAAAAAAAATGCATGATACTTAAGTACTAAAAATAAAACTATAATGCGAATTAATTTCGCTATCGCGACCTAAATGAAATACTAAGTTTACATAACATAGGAAAATACACCGTATGCTATTACAATAATGCATAAAATATCTTGCAACATTATACCTACCGCGTGAGGTGTTATTGTATTCGCAGAACGTGGCTAGAGCGCTGCATCGGCAAATCTCACTGGCTTCTTTACAACCCGCCCACTGCGTGTTGTTTTCACAGGTATAATTTTGCAAGAAGTGTCATTGTTATTCGATGTGGAATCATTCTGCCGGTATGTACTAGGTAAACTGTCTACAGTATATTCGTCTGTAGTTTCCATATCGTCATTAATTACATATGCCGGTTTTAATCTATCTATCGATACATTTACTTCTTCATTCTCCACCTGGATAACAAACGTCTTATTTCTCCTACTTATGACTTTATACGGACCGTCATAAGGAGGTTGTAAGGACTTACGTAATAAATCATTCCTCAAAAATACATATTGGCATGTTTTTAAATCATTATGAACAAACAACGAACGTGAATTACTGTGACTTTGTGGTCTTGGCTTTAATTTGTTTACGGAATCCCTAATTTTTTGAAAATACTCCGAAACAGAATCAGTAACCCTGACCTCGTCATAAAATTCACCAGGCAACCTAATTGACTTACCATACACTAACTGCGCTGCGCTCACTCCCGTGTCACTTCTAGGAGCTGCGCGCATACCTAGCAATACCGTGGGTAATTCGTCTGCCCAACAAGTGTTATCACTTAGGCGAGCCTTAAGGGCTGTTTTAAATGTCCTGTTCAGCCTCTCCACAAGACCGTTGCTCTGGGCGTGGTAGGGCGTAGTACGTAGCTTATGAACGCCTAGGTACTTCATTAATTGTTTGAATAAATCGCTTTCAAACTGCCTACCACAATCACTCGTTAAACGCGTAGGGCAACCAAAACGAGTAATCCACCCTTCGTAAACTACCCTAGCTATGGTCTCCGCCGTAATGTCCTGAACCGGATATAACTCGGGCCATCCTGAAAATCTGTCTATCATTGCCACACAATAACGGTAACCTTCGCTGGTCGTGGCTAATGGTCCCGCAATATCAATGTGCACGTGCGCAAAACGATCAGATTCCGCGAATTGCTCTAAGCCTGAAACGGTATGACGTATTACTTTAGCTTTCTGGCACTGTATACACGATCTAGTCCATCTAGCAACATCGGCATTCATTTTCGGCCAAAAAAATCTTTCGGTAACTAAACGTTTCGTAGTCCTAATACCAGGGTGACTTAGATTATGTATATATTGCCATACTTTCTTTCTAAAACTCTCGGGTACATAAGGTCTAATATTCTTTGTTGATACCTCGCAGTAAATTGCTTTCTCACAGTCCGGCAAGCTAACTTGCTTATATTGCAGTGTATCATGTGACGCTCGCAAGCTTTCCTGTAAATAGTCGTCACTACTTTGCCTAACTGCTAATTCTGCGTAATCGATGCCCGTGGGACAGTAAATTGCTTCGCACCGGGATAAGGTATCTGCTACTACATTCTGCATACCACTTATGTGTTGTATATCTGTTGTAAATTCACTTATGTATGATAAATAACGAACTCTCCTGGGGCTTTCTTTGTCACTATTTACTTTACTGAAAGCAAACGTTAGAGGTTTGTGATCCGTATGTATACTAAGATTACGACCTTCTAACAAATTTCTGAAATACCTAACAGAGGCATAAATTCCTAACAATTCCCTATCATACGCCGAATACTTCTTTTGCGCATCTGATAGTTTTCGCGAAAAATAGCCTAATGGTTGCCAAATGCCACCTACCTGTTGTTGTAAGACGCCACCTACGCTCGTCTCTGACGCATCTGTCATTAAAGATAACTTGGTGTCAGGAAGTGGATGAGAAAGTGTGACAGCGCTTTTTAAGCTTTCTTTACACTTCTCAAAAGCTTCGTCAGCTTTGTCTGTCCACTGAATGATCGTCTTGTCCCGTTTTCTTGCGTTATGCAAGTAAGTATTTAACTCAGCCTGAAAATCGACAGCCTTAGGAATGTGCATGCGATAAAAATTTAACATACCTAAAAATCGTCGCAATTGCTCGATGGTTTTAGGTTTCGGAAAATCGACTATAGCCTGCACTTTATCGTCCAAAGGTCGAATACCGTCCGCTGAGACTTCGTAACCTAGAAATTCGAGCTTAGACTTGCCAAAATCACATTTAGACACATTAATTGTTATGCCATATTGATTAAAACGATCGAAAACCTGTTTCAATTGCTCTTTGTGTTGTTCTTCTGTCTCGCTCGCGATGATTACATCATCTATGTAGGTAAACAAAAAATTTAAATTTCTCAGTACCACAGTATCCATAAAACGCTGGAACGTCTGGGCACTGTTCCTCATCCCAAAACACATCCGGGGAAATTCGAACAACCCAAAGGGCGTTATTATACTGGTTTTCTCTATATCTGCCGGGGCCACCGGTATAAAATGATACGCTCTGTTTAGATCTAGCCGAGAAAATACTTTCTTATTACCAGCCAACAAATATGTAAAATCTTGTAAACGAGGAATTGGGTATCGGTCAGGCTTTGTAATTGCATTAAGCCTTCTATAGTCGCCACACGGACGTAACTCCCCATTTTTCTTGGGTACTACGTGCAAAGGGCTTGCCCAAGGGCTATTCGAAGGTCTACAGATGCCTAGGTCGACCATCAACCTGAATTCCTCTTTCACTTTATTATACCGGTCTGGTGGTAAGGGTCTTGCTTTCGCGTATACCGGGGGTCCCGTAGTTTCAATATGGTGAACCACTGAATGTTTCGGGGTGTCCTTGTAACACACCGCTTTCGTCAAATCAGGGTAATTTAACAATAATTCATGCCAAGGATTTCTTAAATCTACAGACTTAATTGACAGTTGGGATGCATCCTGTATAACAATAGAACCAATAACATTTAACATAGTAACTTTATCCCACAATTTCCGCGCGTGGAGATCTACTAACAACCTATAATGGCTTAAAAAATCGGCTCCGATTATGGGTTGTTTAACATCAGCTACTATAAAAATCCATTTAAATGCTCTTCTAAGGTTTAAATTAAGGACTAAACTACGCACTCCAAAAGTCTTTATTTCACTGCCGTTGGCGGCATACAACTTATAGTTAGGACTCACCGCAGTAGATGCCGCATGCTTTCGGGATACCGGCAAAACACTAACATGCGAACCAGTATCTATTAAAAAG
>JALPQI010010650.1:0-42090 GCA_025490895.1 Thaumatotibia leucotreta
CGTCGTCTCCCGGAACCATGCCTCCTGATGTAGCCGCCAGTCTCCTCGAAATGCTGTAACACTCGTCGCACTCGAAAACGACTGATGTTCAGATGCCGAGCAACTTCTGCCTGTCGTAGTCCAGATTGGAGAAGTGCAATCACTCGAGCTGCTTGTTCCGGTGTGGTGTCCATTTTCCGAAGGCTTTTTCTTGCTGTAGCTGTTTAGGTGTGTCCTCAGTGACGCCTGGATACTGAATGACCCATAACTCTCGTGGTCTTCTTCTCAAAGCCCCTACGGGGTTTTGGGGATGCTGCTCGGAGCATTGGCTCCTTTCAGCGATTTCAGCTCCGCCAGCCATAACTATGGCTGGGTCCTTGTGATTGGGGCCTCTTTCGAGGCCCCGGTGGGTCAAGTCCATGGGGCTTCCTGCGATGGCGAGATCGAGCCGGTCGGGTGGGACCCCGTTGAGGGAGGCCTAGCCAGCGATCGTCAGCCAGGGGCAGGGCGGGGGGGGTTGTCGTTCCGAGAGGGTCATTCCGGTGTAGCGGGGTCTGCAGGCGCGGGTTCGCGTGGCAGCCCTAGTTCCGCTAGCCTTTTATGGATAATCGGGACCGGACTTTGTCCCGATTGGATGGTGGTCAGGATCTCATGGAGGGCCTCCACCAGCATGGTGACGGCCTCCGCTCTGGTGTCCGTGCTGGGTCCTGTTCCCGTCGTCGCCTTTTTCCCTTGTGCGGGGGTGGCGACCGTGGGGAGTGGGATCTTCGTGGGTCTCGGCTGCGTCTTTGTTGTCGGTGCTGGTGCTCCCGATGGATGCTGCGGGGCGGGGCGGGGGGCGGGGGCCCCGTCCTCCCTCTTTCTTCCTCCGCGCTTGCGTCTTCTTCTGGTGGGCGGGCGCTTCCCATCATTGGCGGCTGCCATGAGGGAGTGCGCTGCGTCGCCGGTTTCGACGGCGGGTTGCGGGGGGGCCGGGGGGGCTGCGCCAGAGCGCGCTGATACACCGGCCTTCTTATTGCGCGCCTCCTTTTTATAGGCGGGGCACTGGACGCTATTTGCAGGGTGTGCGCCCTTACAGTTGGCGCACGTCGCGGGCTCTTCTCGTGGTCGTGGGCAGTCGTGGGCGGCATGGGGTTCCGCGCAGCGTACACAGGCCAGGGGACGATGGCAGTTTATCGACGAATGTCGAAAACCCTGGCATCTGTGGCACTGCGCGGGGCCTTTCCTGCCGCGCCAGGCTTCAATCTTCACTCCTGGCATTCCCAGGAGCTCGGTGACGGCATAGATGCCCGGGGTTGCGTCCGCCGTGCGCTGCAGCTGGGCGTGGAAAATACATCCAGGCCGGCCGCTGCGCGCTCGGATCTGCCGGACGTACTCCGGGAGGAATCCCTTGGCCTTTAGGTCCTCCTCGATGTCTGCCGGCTCGGTGTTCGCCGGCAGTCCTCGGATGGCCACCTTCAGGCTACGCTCGGCTGGGAGGCCGTAGCAGTACCAGGGCAGTCCGGTGGTAAGTAGGTATGTCTGGACGGCTCTGTACTCGTCCTCGTCCTTGGGGGTGAAGATAATCCCCTTCCCCAGGGGGCGCGCGTTCACCTGATGGCCCAGCATTTCCCGCAGCTTGCGGAAGTGTGTGGGCCAATTTGGCATGGTTTCCGCTATTAGCGGAGGGTATTTTTTCCCCTTTGTCCCGGCGGTAGCGGGGGTGGGGGGGTTTTCATCGGCTTCCTCTTCCGTCTCCGGGGTGGCAGGCGGTGTCGGGGTTGTCGAAGGCGCCACCTCCATCGGCGATAGGTCTAGTCGCGGGAGTGTGGCGGGTGGTGGCGTGGCGCCGCCCTGGCGTTTCTGAGCGGGGGCGGGGCTGGCGTTCGGGAACGGAGGCAGCAAGTTTGTTGGTGGCGGATAGCGCGACGGGGATAGTACGCGGGCAGGAGCCGGCGTTTGGGGGGGTCCCAGCGACGCAGGGGTGGCTGTGGTACGCGTGGAGTCACGTGGGGCGGCTTGTTTTCCTTCCATCGTGGGTCGGGGCGCGGCTGCGCGTGTGGCGGAGGTCGTGGCTCTCTGTGTCTTTGTGGGAGTCATAGATGGCGCGCGGGGGGCGCGTGGTTGGGCGCGGCTAGCAGTTGCAGTCGGGGCGGTGGTTCTCTGTGGCGTAGGCGCTTTGCCAGTCCTTCTGGCAAGGGTCGGTGGCTTGGTTGGGGCCGGTGGAATGCGTTGCGGCTTCGGGGAGTTCGGGGGGGTGCGGCGGGGCGGCAACGGGGGGCTGCGACCGCCTGAGCAAAAGTTGGTTTCGGGGCGACTACTGCTGCTCCCGAGGCTTCTGGCAGCGGTTCCGTAGGCGGGCGCTGCAGTGGGCGTAGGACTTCCAGGGCTCGGAGAGATTCGGAGGGAAACTGAGTTTCTCCGGCTCCCTCCGACGTCGGCGTCAGTGGGAAACGGAGGGTTTCCTGGCCGGCGGCGCGCAGGATTTCCATGGCGCGCCGCATCGCCGTTATGTCCTCTGGACGACGTCTTGTGGGGACAATCCGGGGGCGGGTGGCCTTCCGGATGGCGGGGTCGCTTCCTCGAGGTGTTGGGGGCATCGTTTGTTGTGTCAATAGCCACAATTGTTTGTAGGGTAGTTTTGATTTCCCTGGTTTCAAACTACCCACACCTATGCTAACGCACCGGTGGGGCAGCTTAGGGTGGTTGAGTATTGATCTCGATCAGTGTGTAGCCACTCGCGATCGCGGCTTGCCTGCAAGCCACCTGGCTCCGTTAGCCGAAGCCGGACCCGGTGAGACCCGCTTGTGGGAGGCCGGGAACGACTGCGGCACCACGGTGCCAAATGGTAGCAGCGGTGAGTTTATGGGGGCGATCCGGGCGAGTAGGTAAGCTGAGCTGTTGGCTACACGGCGAATCCTGACCCATAACTGATCATTACCCCCTCTTTTATACCCATCCTTGGGGCCGCAATTAGTGACCTGTTAAAAGCGTGCTACGGAACTTTTGATTTCAAACGCAAATTTTCCGGAGATCATAATTTTTACGATAACAAACAATACTCCATTTTAAAGGTCATTAATTGCGCTTTCAAATGATAATAATATTGTTAGGGTGCAACAAATAATATATGAGCTATATTCGTTCAAAACAAAATTTCCGAGATGTGCGATTTTTTTGACGCCGAGTGTATAACTATATAGATTTTACAAACAAGAATTGCTCGTTTAAAGGTAAAATTTTGAAAGGTATATAATTAGGTATAAAATTATTAAAGGTATATTATTAATTTATTATAGGTTATTGAGTAAATATAGTGCGTCCTATCAGTTTATTACTTAGTACCTACATTAAAAAAGCGTGAAATTTGAATTTTACTTTGATGGTGATAGAACTTTTCGCATCGCACCAGTAGGTACGTTTTTTTTAATTAGCAACTAATCAGTTAGCCGTGCTATGTAGCAAATAGTAGAACAAAATAAATAAATTAAGGCTTAAGGCTAACTACCTACCTACCTAGTATAGTTTTATAAAGTTACAATTTACAATTTCGCTGTTTGCCTCTCTTTCTAGCCAATATGTGCGTGCGTTAGAGAGGCAAACAGCGAAATTGTAAAATGTAACTTTATAAAACGCGACCTAGTACTTAGGTATTTCGAGCTACCTTGTTAACTACCTACAGAAGAAACCTTCAAACGGCAATAAAATAATTGACCTCCAATCACTTCCAAAATCATTCATTCATAACGTATCATTCATTCAAATGTTGCGCACTAAATCGTTGTGAAGGTTGCATGAAAATAATTAAATTTCTCAATTAATATTATGTTAATAACCACGGTATACTTTTTATTGCATGTATTTGAATATGTAAATAGTTTCTACGCAGGTGAACAAATGTTATTTTTATTGTAATAAGACTATAATAATACCACGAGTAATACGCTCATTTTAGCGTACACTTAAAACATTTCAAACTTTTACTTTCTGTTTGTAGATAGATACTTACGAAAACCGGTCCGGCGAGGCTGCTCCTTAGTATTCAAGCGTAGTAGGATACAAGTGACCAAATACTAAACAGTTAGTTTCCAAACACTGTCCGTGAACCAAATAATTTAATTTATCACAGAATTCCACAAATTTTCACACGAAACACTGGGCGCCGCGCCGCACCGCACTTTTTGTTAATTTACAATAAAAAATACCCGCAATCAGTATATTACAAATAAAATACAAAAACTATCAAGTGAGTTCACTAAAAACCTACTATTTACATTTAAAATAAATCACGACGTCAGTATAGCAAAATTTAAAATTTCGAATTAACTTGTTTTGACATAACGCGCGTCCGACGTCGAGGAATGGGTTAGCGTAACTGAGTGAATGGAATAGTAGTATGCGACGTGCGTTGCGGTGTTGACTTGACCGGTACGACAAGTGAATGATGAATGAGTGAACAATAAACGCGAAGGCTTTGTTGTGAGTGATGCATATCAATGGAATGCGGGTGTGTTAATATTTTTTCAAGTGTTTTGTACTTGTAGTTTAATGGTTAACCCTTAGAGCACTCATACATTTTTTAAGGCGACGCGAATGGTCTTGCTCATAGCGCCAAGAGAGCTTATAAGTTGCGTATGATATGGCGTACGCTACGTAATCTAAATACAACCTTCACGGTATGATATAAGGTTTATCTTGGCTTACCTGCACGAATGAGAGTGGTATTTTTGGAATTGAGTAACTAAATTAAATGATGTTGTAAATATATAAAATAAAAATGAATATAGGTATCTTGATATACCTACCTATATTCTTATTAAAAATGCTATTGAAAATTAAGTCACAGTAAATATATGTATATGTACCTAACAACTTTAAATAGCGTCCAATCATTGAACTTTGCTTTCGTAATTACTATCAAAAAAAGTATTGCTTAGGTACTCCCTTTGTAATATTATAAAAACGAAGTATGGCAAGTATGCCATAATATACAATTTTACTGTAATTTACTGTAACTCATGACTAACTTCCTATAAATCATTTAAAATAAATAAATAAATATCTATAAATATCTTGGGACATCTTACACAAATCGACCTAGTCCCACGGTAAGCTCAATTAAGGCTTGTGATGTGGGTACCAAGCGACGATATATATAATAGATAGATACATAAATACTTAAATACATAGACAGCCACGACCAAGGAACAAATACATTTATACACATTTATACTCGCAATTAGTTCTAAATGTCCCTAAACGAAATTATTGTAAGGTGCATTAAAATTTCGAAAGCCTTAAATGTTTTCTGTGAAACTTAGTAAGTAGGACGGGATCAATATTTTGGACGATAAGTGAGATAAAAGCGGAAGCACTTTTTTATTATATTTTATTGATATAATTTTTGTACAAATAACGGCGTATAATACATCGGACAGGTCTCACATACAAAACTAATGCTAAACAAGCTATATGTCACAAGTAGGACTACTTTATAGTTTTAGTTTAAATTAACGATACATTTCCATACAGGTACAAAACATTGGTAAAAGCAGTCGTTATTTGTTTAGGTACAAGTTCGGAGAATTAGTCATACCAGAAAGCTACTATTTGTCATGTACGTTCAGCTAGAAATAGCACACAGTGTGATTTTAGGGTTTTTTGTTTTTATCATCATCATCATTAACACTATGGTCGCTTTCATAATAAAATATTTCGCGGAAGGCATGTCACAGGCATAATATTTTTTATTACTATGCAAAGTGTGGTACTTGACATTCTTACATCCATATATGAAATGTCCCTTACTGAAAGTAATATTCTGACGTGAACGTGAAAATACATGATATTATAAAAAAACGATAAATTAAACATAGCTAATCGTAAACACTGTTTTCTTACATCAAAGATATGCAATCAAATTATTGTGCAGTCAAACACTGAATAAAAAAAGGACATATAAAAGTCGTACAAACAATTATAAAGAGACCATAATTAAAGATATGTATTTGTAAATAATTTTTCACACCCTGTGAAATATATAATTGACTGAACCTATTCGTGGAAAAATCCCGTCAAAGGGTATCGTAGGGTAAAAATAGATCGCTCTTTTAACGTGTTTTGACACAAGCCAACGGGTTTATAGTTGAACGAATCAAGTGATATCATAATTCCATGATATCATAACTCTCTTATTTGTCATTTTCTGCTCAAGATGACATTCATAATTAAACATCGGTTGGGCAAACCTCAAACCATGAGGCAGACTACTCGTCAATAAAATTACTAAAATCAATACATAAATTAGTAATTTTAAAATGTAGTAAAATAAAAAAAATGCGTTTTTTTCTCGAGTCCGTCAAATGAGGGATTGGCTTGCGTCAGAACATCATCTTCAATCAAAGGTTTTTGATGTTATAAAGCGCATTTAAATTTATACTACTCATATATTATTCTATACTAGGACTAGGGCGGTGCTACAGGGGCCAACGGAAGCCAAGCAGTGGTTTCGCCAAACAAAACAAGCTTGCCAATCGAAAAATATCGGGGAGTTGTCAATTTTCTTCACCAGATGGCGCTGATATGACTTACGAGTAAGCAGGTAATATTGGCACCCACTATTGCAAACGTTTCAAGTAGGTGTCCCCTATTTATTTTTAATCTTTCGAATGCTATGGCTCCTTTAACTACGTACAATCCTCTAAAACCATGCCCATATGAAAATTTTCCGATATACAAACGCTATGTATACTTATTTATCTATTTATAAAATACACTCACATCGTAACAAATCTTTGTGATTGGCTAGAACCGAATTTTATAAAATGTGTAAACGAACTAAAAAATGCGTGCAAACCACTCGTACGACTAGAATTTTATTTATTTAACATTACAAATAGTTTTTTTTAAATATCTACTAGATAGTAAAGCACTTTGAAAAGTTACCCCAATTTTCACGGGGAAATAATAATCGAAGAAAATAGAAAAAAAAACATAGTTATATCTCGAAAGTATACAGTGGAAGGTCATTATTCCGTAAATCAGTATTTAGTTACTTATTCTAAATTGACTATTTAGTATCCATAAATATCCACTCATGTCAAAACTGACATTTCACTATGATAATGGCAATTAATATAAAAATTGAAGTTTCGATATTGTTTTTATTGCCTCCGTTATTTTATTTTTACATTGATATGTACGGAGTTTATCATTAAGTGTATTTGGTCATCCATTGAACGTTTTACAAATAAACAATTTGTTATCCTGATCCAAAGTACGCAAAACTAAAATACACTTATAACCTAAGTGAAATAGTTCATTTAGTGCAATTATAAGCTTGTTAATAAACCGTTTCACAAAAATCTAAAAACTCTTTGCACGAACCATTCCACTTTACAATAAACAAAACCTATTTAACATTCGAATGAACATACACTCCAACATTAAATAAATAAATCTATTAACCCCATCACTTCCGAATGAACGAGTGAACCCATTCACTCGTTCACTGACGAACGAATGGTTTGTTACGGCGGTGTTATGGCGCGCAGCGGCCCACGTTGTTGGTGATCGTATGCGGGAGTTTCGACAGCGACAGGGGAATGTCGAAGTCTCCGCTCAGCGATATTTGGGACACGCAGCCGACGAGACCGCTCTTGTATTTGCCCATGGAATTCATTTCTATTGACGGCAGACCACCTGGACAGAACAAAACATAAAACTCAGCTAGTGAAACTATTAAAAGTGAACTATTACTAGAGTCTGGCCAGCATAACTTCTTGGCAACAAATTCTCTACCAAATTAAATGACAGTTGATTGATAGGGAAAATTGTTGCCGTGTAAATAATATCGAAAAAATGCTTGTGCAAAGTTATGCTGCTCAGACTCTATATCAGTTAGTTTAAGTTTTAACTTCCCGTGGTCGGTTTATTATTAAACTAGCGAGATTGTAATCTAACGGATGTTTATAATGTTACGGTTACTTAAACATTTACATATAAATCTTTGGCCACTTAGAGTTTTCATCGACGATTTATCAGATCAGTAGTATTCAGTAGCCTTATTGATGGTTCTGCTTAAAATTCCGTTTGATGCTAATGTGCGTCGCGTTCACACTTACCAGATCAGATAGAATGTGAGGGCGAAGAATACAATAAAGGCATAGAACTATCAAAACTATCACAAGTTTACAGACTTGGAAGACTCGAGGTGGCTTAAGACTGAGACGAAAAGGCTTACCTATATACAGTCCGTTCTCTGTGTTAAGTTGCTTGAGCTTGCCGGGCGATATTTTGCCGACAGAGCCCAAGCCGTCAACCTCTAGTACACCCGCTTGTCTGTTTCTGTAATCGAAAGAAACGATTAGTGTTCAAGGTCTTACAGGCATAGTATTTTGATTACGGCATGCTAATTAGGAAATTACAATACGACTGTATAGTAAAAAGTCTTCACGCCTTAAATAGCAGGCCGTCTGGTGACTGGCGACGGCAGTAAGAATACATTTGTCACCACCTCAACTGTTTATTTATTTATTTATTTATTTTATTTTGTTCCCGCGGATGTGTGTTAAAGTTTTCAGGGGCTTGTTTTTTCCACCAAATTGATATCTTGTTATTTCTTTACCTAGTAGCTCGCGCGCGGTGCCAAAGGCCATCATCGACCTTCGTGTGGTTTGCGATGATAACCACCTCGCCGCTACCCAAGTCGTACCTTTAAAGCAAAACGATGATGATGAAAGGTTTTCTTATTAAAATTAAATAGGAATGAAAAAAAATAATAGGAACAAATTATAAATATTAGATGTCATATACCAAAGAAAAACGACCAAGATCACCTATGTCCGAGGTGAGGATCGAACCCACGTACTCAGCTTTCGCGGCTGATGCCTGTACCCCTCGGCAACTTAGTCTTAGCAACCACCGGTCAAATTTCTCGGGTATATGCAATCACTTACAAGATTAGGCGCCTTTGACCATTCTCTAAGGGCAAGCACTACATGCCTGCACCTCCTATTTAGAATACTTTACAGTTTTCTAGAATAGCTAGAGAGAGCTGGTGCTGCCATCTATTGAACATATTGCGAAAACACAAATCAAATTATTTATTATTTTGATTTGTACTTTTTTAATTTTTCTCGAGTAGTCACACTACTTAATACTATATAAATTATAAATATTAGATGTCATATACCAAAGAAAAACGACCAAGATCACCTATGTCCGAGGTGGGGATCGAACCAGCGTACTCAGCTTTCGCGGCTGATGCCTGTACCCCTCGGCACAATAGGAACATCGGTGTAATAGGAACAAGCAAAATGTCACCCCGTTTTCAGTGTCTTTTGGGTTAACATATCCTATTCCTTCTACCTGTGATAAGTTCCAAAACTTTTGATCTGTGGAACTACATTCTGAAATCGACTCAAGAGTGATCGAACAATGTGGTCGATGCTGTCGATGTATGTAGTCGCTGTAAGCTTAGCGAAAATGCCATTCTGCAATCGTTGACGATAAGCGATATCTTGGCTAGTCCTGCTGGTATGAACTCTTTGATTGCCTCCGTGACGTTACTCTGTCAAGTATTGTACCTATTGTGTTCCGGCCATTTTCTGCAACTCAACATAAAATAATTATGTTGTAACGTTGTCCTAATGGGAACTTGAACCTTAAATTCCTTCGCAGATGAAGATATGCACGTTTCCTCACGATTTTCTTCACCGTAAAGCACTTGTGAATATCAAACGATACCCTCTCAAGTGTATTATCAAATCGGAATCAGAAAGGGATTCGAGAGTACTGTTGACACCACAAATGACACAAAATTTACCAAGAAAAGAGTTGTTTATAGATGTAATGAGTGATTTATTAATCTATTGTCTGTAAGTCTTTGCACTTAAACTATAATAGAAGTATGACTATATCCTAGATACGAAACCATTTTATTTGTCCATTACAAAAATAACACAAATAATTTAAATATACAATACAATAAAAACTAGCTTAAAATAACAAACTAAAACTAAAACTATACTAAAAACCCTGCCGCGCCACGCCTGGTCCAAAAGTCCCCATCACGCTCGCATAATTCTTAGATTGACTACTTGATTTTATATCCTAGATTGACTTATATACTGTTGTGTCAACAGTACTTTGGAATCCCATTCTAATCGCGGTTTGATAATACATGCAGGCTAGACTGATGCTGACCTCAGCACGAGGACAGAGTTCTCGATGGCGAGCGAGAGGAAGTCCCCCGGCGGCCGCGCCGCGCGCCCCGACCACACCAGCAGCCCGCTCGCCGCCTCCGACCGGAACCGGATGTTGATGTCCAGCGTGTAGCTCAGCAACCTGGAGGCAAGAGACAAATGCTGTAAGGTCCACTGGCAACTAACCAGAGGTTAAATGGTTACAACTGTCAATAATGTAGGCATGAACTTAAATACTTACCCCTTTATTCATAAACGTTTGCTAACTTAACAAGCCGCTAATAATTGTTTGTCCCTTTTGCTCTTATGAACACATTGTTAAGACCGAAAGGGACAAACAATGATTAGCGGCTTGTTAGGTTAGCAAACGTTTATGAATAAGGGGGATACCCTTTTGTTAGTTGGTTAATAATAATAACCTTAGTGTGCAATTGGGCAATGTCTTGTATTACATAATATTTAGGATTCGTTTCATTGGGATTCGCCTAGTTCGTCTTTGACATAGTTTAAAGATATGATTTTTTTTTAATTATAGTTAACGTGAGACTCAAACATATTAAAATATTATCGAACCGGGTTACACACGTATTTAAAACATGTCGAGCAATCATCGACTTAAATACGTGAGTAACCCGGTTCGATAATACTTAAATATATATGATGTATTTCTACAAAACTTCAGTTTTAGAACTTACGAAAGACTTTCAAGAAATAATGAAGAATTATGGCTGACCGAATTATATAAAAAATGAAACCTCATCACTATCAGTTAAAAATAATGTCTGCCATTTTTTGGCCATAATATGCCGTGCTTGAAACATGGGAACACTTGAAAAAGGAAAGCTATACTATAGGATAACCCTACAAGTTTGTAATACGTTGGCATATTGGCAACACGTAAATTATGCCCTAAAAACTACATTTCATAAATGTTTCCAGCTAGTCGACCTTACTACGTACTCTTTTTGACACAGACTAGTGTAATAATTTTTGTAGGAACAGATTGGATTCGAATACAAAATCGAACTCACCTCTTCATAGTTTCTTCATCATCAATATGAATGAAGCTATCCATCCCACTGAAACTGGGGTAAGTATTTGTATCCACCCAGTTAATCTCATTCGCATTCAAGTATTTCACCTGCATGTATGTCTGTCCATCATATGCAGGCTCTCCAGTCACCACATCATTGTTTCTCTCCCTCAAATAATCGTGTTTCTTCATATATTTCTTTTTCTTCATGTCTTTATGTAGGTGCGGTATATGTTTTTTGGATTTGATTTTGTAGAACTTTGCTTTGGGGCCTTTCTTAGAAACTATTGAATGGTGGATTTCGTTTTCTGACACGTTTTTCGGGTAAGGTACGTGTGTTATCGTCTCTTTGCAAAGATTCTCACTGAAAAAGAACAGAATCTATTATTATTTTGTATTTAACTCCCTATTACGAGTTAGTAAGTAATTGCAGCAAGACATAGCTAAGATAAAGTTACCACAAGAGTATTGTAAATATACAACAGAGTAGGGACAGAGAAAGAGACTTTGTTTTATACTTTGTAGTGATAAATCAGCTATTTTGGCGTGAAGCGGTCGCCGGTCGACATTGCTGTGTAATGCTCTCAGGCGTAAAAGTTTGCTGAGTAGGTTTCTTATTAGCTCATTCTCATTCCTCATTCACCCTAAATTAGGAAATACGTAAGTATTTTCATCTTTAACATATTGTTCGTATCATAAAATGCTGTGCACGTCAGTATTTCTTTAGATACTTGTGCTCAATTTCTTGTCAAGGATAAAACTTAACAAAATGTCAAATTATTTTTTCTTTATTGGAATATAAAAGGTGGCTTTTGAAGAAGGTTTTCGGAACTTTTAGAAGGATCGATAAAATTTTGATATTACCTAAAATAGCAGGTACTAGCTGCTGTTGCTTCAATTAGGTACTTACTTCTGAAACTTCACTAATTTATAAAAAAAAACCTTGCCTATACTGCATCCCGAAACCTCACTGGCAAAGGGAATGCACTTATTTTCTCGGCCACATAGAAATATTAAGTTTGAAGTAAGATAAAGTAAGATTTCCCCTTAAGTGCAGGCAAGTGCAGGTGTAAAGGATTATGACGAGGGCGTCATGATCCTCACAACAACCTCCTCCCAACAGTCCCAACCTCCTTTATAACGTTTTGTAATAGTTTGATTCATAATCAGGATCGCGTTTTATAAAGTTACAATTTTCAATTTTGCTGTTTGCCTCTTTCTAGCCAATACAGCGAAAATGCAAACAGTTACAATTTACAGCGAAGAGGCAAACAGCGAAGTTGTAAAATGTAACTTTATAAAATGCGACCCACTACGAACAAATAAAACATGGAAGCCGCACGCCATACTAAATTGCCTTTCAAAAATGGTCCTGAATTTTAGTTGACATGTGTCACCCCCTGTTCAATGCATCACGGCAATGAATTAGAATGTCAACCTATAAAAACTTAAACCGCCATTTATAAATAGTTGTGATTGGTCCATCAAAGTTTTGATCGGCGATATTCAATAAACATTTGTCAATGATGTTGCGCCGAAATATGCGCGGTGTTAAGAAAAGCGCTATGTCCTGCCCATCTTGGCACAATTGAACGTTGTGCCAAGATGAGGGTTTTGGGGGCATTTGGGGCACTCAAGCTGGCGTTAGGCGTCCATGTTTTATATGGTCGCAGGCGACCCAGATGTACTCACGCGCAAGTCGCGTTGTTCTCGTCGCAGTTGTCGACGTTGACGCCGCCCAGCGCCGCCGCCACCACCGACAGCTCCTCGTCATTTATCACCAGCTGTCAAAACATTTCATTTAAACTTTCGTGAGACATAATAGCTATAAATAGAATTAAACGGTCAAACTCACGTGTAAATATTTAGTCACTACGCCCAACATGTTTCGGAGAGCCTAGGTCTCCATTATCATTATTAGTGCTTGATCATTTTAATCCATGATAATGGATACCTAGGTTCTCACGCGTATATAGTCACTTATAAAGTATAACCGTTTAATAATTTATAGTATTTTATGTGACTGGTTCATAATGAGAGGCATTAATACACGAGTGTTGTTTTATGAAACGAGCCGAAGGCGAGTTTCATAATAGGATAACACGAGTGTTTTAATGCCTAATTATGAACAGTTGCATACATAACTTTATCTACATGCATATAATAAGTTTTCTACAATATGTTTATTTTTGTGGCAGCAAATTATTGGTCACGGTTGTAGTGGCGTCCCGGATTTCTGGTGGTGTTTCACACATTTCAACATCACTGTCTTCGTCGTCATAAATAATTTTTCAGTGTAAATATTTCACAACGAACTCGATAATATTTAACTTTCAAGTCAACAGTCCAAAAAAGTTGGATGTTTGAAGCAATTCAAACAAAACAAATGACTGAACTGACATTAGTTTTTTTTTATTCATAAACCAGGTAAGGTCTTGAGTCGATATCGATTCTCAAATCGATTCTCAGTATTCGAGATTTAGAAGAATGTATGGAATATGAATTTTAATGTGAATGAAATTACAAATCGATTAATTCGATAATCGAAATTAAAGTGTGTTTTTTCTTTTTAACAGAATGTTCGAAATTTAATTGTGATTAAGATATCGGTTGCCGATATCGTAAAGTAAAAATTATGATACACCCACAGATACAGATTTCTTAAAGTAGGCTATTTGCTTACCGCCGCTAAACATATTGTAGACAACTTATGATATGGATGTAGATAAATTATATTTAATGTCAAAACATTCGTTCAGTGAGTAAATGGGGTAAATACATTGACTGATGACGGATCATCATTTAGTTAAAATGGTGAGTCTTACCCTCATATTAATCTATAACTGACAAAAGTTCATTCTTTGAAATCTGCAACTACGGATGGGTGAACGCGTGGATGACCGAATCCAGGCAATCGCTAAAGCTGGTTTGGTTCGCGAGCCGAGGGGGCAGGTTGTGGGCACAGCATCGCGCCGAAAGAGAATCGAGAGCCGAGATTCACAAGAATAAATGGCCCCAAGCAACATTGGCTGCTGGAACGCGAGTGAATGGGTACTGAACGATTGACCTGGCCCACGCACCTGAACCTAGCGTGTAAAGCGAGCCGGGGAAGCAGGGGGCGAGGAGCACCCCTCAGCAACATCGGTGGCCGGAGTGAATCACAAGACTCGGGTGAACATTGAACAAGTGAATGGATAATAAATTAATGACGGATTTGGCACATGCAACCCCCGGCAACATCAGCTGCTAGAGCACACAAATGAATGATTGACTGTCCTACGCAGCCGCTGAAGCTAGCGTGTAAAGACAGCAATCACAAAACTCCCAAGGGAATGAGTGAATGGATGAATTAATGACCTGACCTGTTCCACACAGCTGCGAACTAAGGTGTACCTACCCTCCAGCAGCATACATTCTTGCTGACTTATTTTTTTTTTTTTTTTTTTTTTTTTTTTTTTATTTATTGTAAGAAACAAACGGTCATTTACATTAAGGTGTACATAAAATACTGGTAATGAACATAAGACCTACAGTTTCCTTAGATTATAGTTGCGCTAAGTAGGTACACAGAAAATAATCTTAAGGTGTCGGCTTCCAAGAAAAAAAAAACTTGACTTGATTGTTACTGTTACGTATGAGATCGTATACCTACAATCACGTACACAAACATGCGAACAGTTTGGAACCCATTATTAGGGTACGAAGATTTAAGTTTGAATACAGGTGTATACTTGAATAGGGATTCCGACATCCCAAGACTATAAAAACTTTAACAACTTACATAACATGTGACATTGTGCATAATAATACATGCATTTACATCAAGTGGTAAACTTTAAGACAGTAAATATTATTTAATTCATTAAAACGCAAAGCTGATTGTATAGATAATTACCTTACCATCAAAAGTATATAGAATAATTTCCATTTTATTTTACTAGCTACTTTATGATTAAAAATAGAACTTACGACAAATAGGACAAACGTGGTAAAAAAAATAGGTTTTAGATGTGGTATAAGTACCTATTTAAGCACGAGCACATGCAAATATACATGCATACACACATATACATACATATATACACATGCATACACACACATACACGTGTGATGCATTGTACAGTATAGTTTGCTATTGGAACAATTTTTTCAAAGAAATTATACTACTATTAAAAATATCGAAATTCGTTAGTTTTACACATTCATTGAATAGTCTGCAAGCACGTCTAATAAACATATTGCGAGCGTAACAAGTTCGGCTAATGGGGATAGAAAATAATTCCTTTCTGCGACAATCACGTATTCGAGTACGAGGGACCTTGAGAAAGATCATATGAAGTAAGGAAGGGATTTCTAATTTAGAATTTAATATTTTGTATAACAAAACAGTGTCAACGCAATCTCGGCGACTACTGAGTGACTGCATTTTATGGCGTTGTAAAGAATCAGTATAATTAACATAAGTATTACCGGTTCTAAAATCAAGTGACTTAATAAATTTCTTTTGGAGCTTTTCAATTCTATCAATATGGATAGAATGAAAAGGCTTCCAAACGGCACAACCAAATTCAAGGCGACTGCGGACGTAGCTGTTGTATAGTATTTTATAAGTTGATGAATTTTTAAAAGGTTTTCCGACACGTAAAATAAAACCTAACTGCTTAAAAGATTTCTTTAGAATGTTTTCTATGTGAGGAATGAATGACAGTTTAACATCCATTGTAACACCGAGATCTCTAATTTCAGTTACTCTGTTTAAAGTATCATCACAAAGGGTATAACAATAATCTACGTTGTACTTTTTTCTAGAAAACGTTATTACACTGCATTTATCATTATTTAGGAAAAGTTTATTGTCGAAGCAGTATCTCTCAAGATTTAGTAAATCCTGTTGCAATAGGCCACGGTCAGAAGGATTCTTGATAACTCTAAATATTTTTGTGTCATCAGCATAAAGTAATACATTCGAAAATTGTATGTAGTCTGTGATGTCGTTAACATATAACATAAAAAGTAAAGGTCCTAAATGAGAGCCCTGCGGAACTCCAGAAGTAATGGGTTTATATGTTGATGTGTATCCTGCCAAAACAACAGCCTGAGTCCTGTTTTCTACGTAGGACTTAATCCAACGAAATAGATCGCCGTGTATACCAAGTCGCCAAAGCTTGTTTAATAACGTATTGTGACAGATTTTGTCAAATGCTTTGGCGAAATCTGTATACACGGCATCCACAGTATGGCCGGCTTCCATTGCGTTTAGCACAACTCCGGTAAAAGTTAATAAATTACTGTCTACGGACCGTCCTTTAAAGAAACCATGTTGACACGGGGTGATGTGATGTTTGACGGATTCAAAAAGCTGTTCCTTAATTATCTTCTCCAGAATCTTGCTGAAATGACAAAGTTTAGAAATAGGTCGATACTTTTCTACTTCTTTACTAACTGTGCCTTTGGGTATTGGGGTTATCCATGCTCTCTTCCAGATTGTCGGAACATGGCCTTCACTTAAAGATTTGTTAAAAAGGATACATAATGGTTTTGCCAAGGAATTAGAGCAGTTTCTAATAAATAATGGATGAATACCATCAGGGCCAGAGCTTTTATGAATATCAATAGAATTTAAACACTTAAGTATGATACTAACATTAATGTTAATGGTATTAATATCTATTAGAGGGTCTAAAGGTGGATCTAAAATATTGGTGGACATATTATTAATGTTGTTGAAGTTTTCGAAAACGGAATGAAAATGATCATTAAAATAATTACAAATTTGGTCGGCATCTGAAGACTCGGAACCTCTATATGACATAGTTTGGGGAAGTCTATTTGTAGAAAAAATTGATTTTACGTAGGACCAAAAGAAAGCAGGATGAGATTTAATTTTTTGTTCAGAATAAGAAATATAATTTTTATAACACTGTGACTCCATCTTTTCAGCGCGTTTACGTAACAATTTGAATTGATGGTAGTCGAGAGGGTTGGAATAAGTTTTCCATCGCTTATGGTACTTACGCTTTTCTTTCAAAATCTTTCTGCGAGAATTGCTATGCCAGATGGGCACGTTAGTAGACGCTCGTAGTTTTCGTCGAGGTATAAATTTAGCAAAAAGTTCGTTAATTATATTATAGAATATTTCGATACACGCATCTATATTTAAATTATTAAATAGTGCTAACCAATTAACTTTGGATAACTCTATATTAATATTTTTAAAATCGGCTAAATGGAAGTTATAAACGAACCTAGAAACCGGCTTAAGCGGGCGTTCAGAATAGTTTATAGTTAACTTAAAAGTAAGTGACTTATGATGGCCATCTTCGGGTATTAAAGGATATTCGCAGGCGGCAATGACGCAATCACGATTACTTATTATTAAATCGAGAATACGATTATTTTTATTTAATATGCTATTATATTGTTTCAGGTTAGTAAAACATAAAAAGTCTTGCATCAATTGCGTTGCGTAGGTACCTCCCGAAATTAACTGCATATGTAATGATAAAGAGGATACCCAGTCAGCTTCTGGAATATTAAAATCTCCGGTAATCACGTAGATATCATCGGGTCGATCGATAATTATTTCAGTACATATATTTAAAAAGGTTGTAAGTGTTTCTTTATAACCCGTACCCTGAGGTATATAAATACAGGCAATATTCATATAACGCTGCTTGTTTACACCTCCAGGCGCCGAGTAGGTACTTACCAGGTCCGGACCTATCGGAATAGATACCCATACACAATCGCTATGCGCCCGCGCAGGTACCGGCCAGTCGCGGCCGAAGGGCCGATGCTCGGCGCGCACAGCAATGGCCACCCCGCCGCCTCGCGCCGCTCCACTCTCCGCAGTAGACCGATCGCAACGAAAAACACAATATCTACCATCAAAATATTCACGGTCATAAAAATCAGCTGAGAGCCATGTTTCGGTCAAACAAATTAAATCATAATGTGATAGCGTAACTTGGCCAAAAAACTCTGTCGCCTTAGTGCGTAAACCCCTCACATTCTGATAGTAGGCAGTTAAAGTCTCAAATCCCATACTTTAAAAGTGATGTGTGTGTCATATTATAATCATATGTGTCGCTAAAAAGGAATCTCGCTGAAATAGAGTAAACTAATAAGAATATATTATTAAAATGTGTGTATAAAAAAAAATGTTAATTTTACCGTGCTTGCATACCATATAATATCTAAACGGCGAATATACAGTTGAAACAATCTAATAAGTGATATTATTTGAAGGTCATCGATATACGAGTATAACAACAGGATAATAAACATTAGTTTTTTCACATAGGGAATTACAATGTAGCTAGTGTAGACAATTGAAACTAGAATTACTATTAGAGTCAAAACAAAAACCAGATAATTTCGACAGAATCGTCATTTTAAACTGTTCAAAGTATTATTATTTTGAATGTGTATGACCTTACTGGTTTCAGTTTTTCTCATAAATATTTTACAGTCCCTTGTCCAGACGTAACAATAATTCAGCTCGAGCTTTAGCTGTCTGGCTCGTTTAAGTAACAACTTATTTGCCGGAGTAAGGTGGTCCCCAATGTATACGGTGCTCGCGGGGCCGGGCAGCTTGATGTCGGCGGTGGTGAGGCCACGGCGAGCGCGTACGGCGCCTAGCAACTCGTCCTTACGCCTGCGCTGGGTAAAACGCACAATAATAGCCGGTGGGCGCACATTAGTTGTACCCTTCTGCTGCTCCGAAACAAATCGTCGTACACGATAGATGGTGTCCACATCGGTGTCCAAGATCTTGTATCCCACTACATTACATATACTATACAGAATAGTGTTCAAATTTTCTCCCTTTTGGAACGGGATCCCGGAAATTTCGAGATTATTAATCATGGAGAACTGCTTATTATTATTATTTTCGGTAATCAGGTTCTCGATTTTATCGTTAGCCTGGATGAGATCCTTCTGCATGGTGGGAATTATCGCACTTTTATCCTCAACAGAGGCAACTCTAAAATTAAGATCAGATACGTCAGCTTTTATTTGCGTTTGCTCGATGATCAGACTTTGCGTTTGCGAGAGTACCGACCTAATTTCATTTTTTAATTCGGTGCTAGAGGTCGTAATCTGTGACATGATTTCATTTCGAAAGTTTTGTAGTTCCCTCGATATCTCAGATTCGAAATCGGGTTGTTCCTTTTGCGCATAGTTATTTGACGGTTGTCCTCATCTGTAGGGCTCCATTTAGAAAGGTCTGGTTGAGAATCAGCTTTAGTCAGTGTACCGTTAGGAGGAGTACGAGTAAGAGACCCCATGCCATGCATAGCAACAGCTAACAGCTTAGGTAAGCGTAGCGTAGGTAACAGCGAACTTGTTTACGCAGTAGCAACGAGATAAGATGAGCACCACACTGCACTGATGCTAGTCAGTCAAAACTAAACTTTCTAGTATAAGCACATAAGGTTTCGTTTCGCACAATGGTTATTTAATGTAATTAAATACGTTTAGCACACAGCTTACTGCGACGCAGTCGCGAACCGAACTGACTTATAATGCCTCTGTTTTACCCATGTATCGTGCTGCGTCCCTTCGCACTGGCATACTTGTTAGAACGTGACGTAACGGCAACGCTGACAAACGATTAGACGCGGTACCATCAGCCTACTGGAGCGACTCACAAGTGAATGAATGAATGAGTGCATGAATGAATGAGTGAATGGGTGAACGAATGACTGACCTGGCCAACACAGCCACTGAAGCTAGCATGTAAAGCGAGCCGAGGAGGCAGTGGATGAGGTGCACCACCCAGCAACATCGGCTGCCGGAGAGATAGCCGCCTCGCTGACCCGTGGGATATCACTGATCTGAAACAGGCAACAAGCATGTCAAAGTCAAACTATTCTTTATTCAAGTAAGCTTATTAATAAGCATTTTCGAATCGTCTGACACTATCAAGGCAGAAAAAAATCTACTACATGTTATTCAAGTCAAGGGTGGAATAGGCACCTTCTGGGCGAACTCACTCCATCGCAGGCGGTATCTCTGTCCTCGGCTAATCTGTGGCCATGAGTAAGCCCATTTCAAATTAAAAATAAACAATTAGATGGTTAGCTTGAGAATGCAATTTAGTACGAGCTCTATATGTTGTTGTTGTTGTTGACGTCCTAAGGCACCCCAGAGGTGCAAAGGGCCTTCAAAAGATCGAGCCACGCCTCTCTGTCCTCAGCAACACTTTTAGCCTCCCTCCAGCTTAGGCCAACCATACGGAGCTCGTTTGAGACGGATCGCTGCCAGGAGTGCACTGGCCGTCCAGGAGGTCAGTTGCCGTTGGGCGGTTGCCAGTCAAAGGCGATGTAGGCGTTGTTTTGCTCTCCTCTCCGGATAGTGTGACCTATCTATCTCCATTTCCTGGAGGCAATCTCGATGCCTATAGGTGTATGGCGGCATATAGTCCATAGGTCTTCGTTCCGGATGGTGTTTACATACGATACCACACATACATAGCATACCACAATACCTACATAGCTCTCATTTCATTTCATTTCATTTATTAATTCATTAGCAATATACATCGCATTTGAAATCTTAGTACTAGATTAATACTAAACTAACCTATACTTAAACCTATAAATAATACTAACACAATACAATAAACATCATTTCAGTGGACAACGTAATCATAAAAAATAATTGTAATAATTGCCATGTCTTTCAAATAATTTAAATAACAATTGATGTCCTTGATAATAAAAATTATAATAATAATTAAAGTAAATAAATAAAAAATAACAATTAACAATTCCAAGCAAATATGTCCTTACAATATGAATGTCAAAGGAACCTACTTAACCATAAGTTAGTTATTACCCTGTTGATGAAATTCATCCACTGAATAATAGCACTTATCCAGCAAAAAAGTCTTTAGCCTCTTTTTGAAATGATTAACGTCTACTATAACCTTTAATTCAGTTGGTAATTTATTGAAGAGAGTTACTGCCTGATAGCCAGCTGAGTGCTTCACTATATTCAACTGGGCTTTCATTGTTCTAGGTAGGTCTTTCCTTCTAGTAGCCAGCCGAACTTCTCTATCTTTGGGTGTTTCTATACTATTAATCGACTTAACGAGATCTGTCAAAACTACCATAATGTATAGACTCGGCACTGTGAGGATTTCATAGTCTAAGAAAAGGTCCTTACACGAATCAGTTTGTGGTATTTTGGCTATGGTCCTAATTGCTCTTTTTTGAGCCACAAATGCTGCCTGTGAATTGTATTTGTAGCTTTTTCCCCAGAACTTGATGCTGTAGCGAATTCTTGACTCCACCAGTGCGAAGTATACCATCTTAAGTTGCGACAACTTAGCCTCCTCTCTAAAACTCCTCAGCGCATAGCAAACAGAATGTACAGAATTAGATATAGACTGCAATTCGTCTTTCCAATTAAGATTTGAGTCTATATGTACCCCTAGAAATTTAACTGATTCTACTTGATGAATTACGGTTCCATTTGAAACTATTTGTAATTTGTCTCTTTTTTTGGCTGTTGTTCTAAAAAGTATTACGTTGGTTTTTTTGCAGTTCAACATGAAATTGTTGACACTAAACCACTCGTGGAAAAGTTTCAAGGCATTGTTGACCTTAATGTTTAATTCCTGAATGTTCCCAGCAGATATGACGGCATTAGTATCGTCTGCGTAGGCTACAAGTTGTGCTTCAGGAATTGTGTTAGTAATATAAGGTACCAGATCGTTAATGAAAATTATGAAGAATATCGGACCGAGTATGGATCCCTGGGGAACTCCTCTGTTTAATTTCTCCATACTCGAACAAAAAGTCCTCTCTTCGTCTTTCACTGTTCTCTTTATTTGAACAAACTGTTGCCTATTTGTTAAATAGGAGTGAAAAAGCGATAGTATCTTTCCCCTAATTCCATAATGCTCCAGCTTTATGAGTAGGATCTTATGATCAACAGTGTCAAATGCAGAGCTCAAGTCTAAGAACAAGCCCGCAACTCTTTTTCGTTGATTTAGCTCAAGAACAATGTCTTCAATCAAGGTCGTTACAGCGTCATTCGTACCTTTGCATTTTTGGTAGCCAAACTGTCTTTCACTTATCAGATTGTTATAATAGAAGTGCCTCATCAGCCTGTCCTTCATGAGTCTTTCCATTAGCTTAGAGAGTGTAGGAAGAAGCGAAATCGGCCTGTAGTTTTTTGGGTCAGTTCTAGAACCTTTTTTAAAAACAGGCAAAACTTTTGCAACTTTGTGCTCTACATAGTATACCACAATTACCTGGTAGCATCAGTGACATCGCGCGGGGAGGTCGCGCGGACCCGGAGCGAGGCGCGTCGCCCCGAGCGACTCACGGACACTCGGTGCCAGCTGTTCGGGGCCAGGGGGTAAGCCGACCTGGAACGTTCATTGGATACTTATATTTATGATTTTTATGGGATAGAAGAGGTCTGCTACTACCAGGCCCCAATTTCACAACATTGACAAGTCCTACAATTGTAAATCTACGGTTTCTCCAATAGGGAGCGTCTATAGGCTACCGTTACCGCTTACCATCGGAAGGGCCGTGCGTTTGTTTGCCACCAGCATAAAAATTTGTGCAGGAACTTTAATAAATCAGCAGTAAATAGCTACTTTTATGCGAAGCAAAATTACAATTGTCACAAAAATCACGACAATTGTAGCGAAATTCCGACATAAGCCGAACCTCATGTCAAGAATTAATGAAAATTGTACTAAACCTTGCGACAATTGTCACGGGTTTCAGAAAATAAAAAGTAGTTTATTAACGATATAATAACGTTATTAGTAATAATTTTATGTTGGTGGCAAACAAGCACATGGACCGTCCGACAGTAAGCGGTAGCCGTAGCCTACGGAGGCCTGTGACGTCAGTAACAGTGATATTTTACAATTGTCACAATTGTAATTATGGTGAAATAGGCCACAGGTAGGTACTTCAATTAGGTTGGAAGATAACAAGTGAAGTCATAAGACTAGACGACGCAGCGGAGCCACGTCGTTACGTCGTCGCCTAAATCGAAGTATATAGTTTTTAAGTTTTTGTATTTCGCAATGCTTTATTTTTTATTGTCGTGCTGTGAATCTTGGAATAAATAAAGTACATCACACACAAATGTCAATCACGCCGAACACGGCTTTTCTGTCTTTGCAAGCCACGTTTGTCAAAAATCCGAGTTACCAAGATCGGCCATTGGAATACTTTAAGTGGTGGGTTGGACAAAAATTAACACATTAGACAAAGGCTAACCAACTTTCAATTATCTATGGAGAGGGCATCGAATGGATTGACCTTGACCTGGTACGGTCTAGTGTGATTTAACCCTACGGATATTCGGTGAAGTACTTCAAGTAATTAGATACCCAATCACATTGTAAATTTAGTCACATGTTCCCCTCAGAGTAAGTAAAATCACTATGTATAGGTACACATCATCATCATCTCAGCCATAAGACGTCCACTGCTGAACATAGGCCTCCCCTCTGGACCTCCACGGTTAGATGCGGCCTGCATCCAGCGTGTCCCGGCGACCTTCATAATAAGGTCGTCTGTCCATCTTGTGGGTGGACGTCCTACGCTGCGTTTGCCTAGCCGTCGTCTCCACTCGAGCACTTTTCGACCCCATCGACCATCTGCTTTGTGTGCAATATGGCCTGCTCATTATCACTTCAGCTTGCTAATCCATAGGTACACATATATTATGTAGGTATAATTTAGTTTACAATTAATCTTACATTGCTTATAGGTGCGTTCAAACTAAAAGAGCATTCGCTGTTCTAACCTCCCCACTCTACGAAATTCGATCGGTACACAAAACGTGATTGGTTGATTTCGTAGAACGGGCACTAGAACAGCGAATGCTCTTTTGGTTTAAACGCACCTTTAGGGGTGGCGTAATCGTTCTATAATATACCTGACTAGTGCAATGCCAGAGCCAAGATCGAAGGCGAACTCCACAAAATAATCCCGAAGATGCAGCGAGAAGAAGTCACCGTCTCCGCTCGCGTGCTCCGAGTTGTAGAGGACTAGGCCGTCCCCGCTTGATGGCTTTAGAGTTATCTGAAATTTAAAATTATTCTGTTAGCTTTATCAGTATAAACAGTCCACTGCCGGACCAAGGCCTCTCCTAAACGTTTGGACGCAGTAGGAGGTGAATGCCCATAATCGCCACGCTGGGCAAGGTTGGCGATCGCAGTAGCGTGTCCACTCCACTATGATGATGCTGCTGCCCATCATCTGGTAGCCCAGATGTGCTTTAATTGTACCCTATTTATTATCACGCTATTATTTTTTTTTTACATGAACAGACCATCAGCTGCCTTAGCACATCTCGCAGTAAATTCAATCTTCTTTATTTTTCTGTTAGACACTTTGTACGAGTATAATATTTCAACGTTCTTTTAAGTCTTTCTTAATTAAATAGGTACGTGTCTTACTTAAAGTGTCTAATAAGTAGGAACGTTTTGCATATTCTTTACACATAATCAATCTATTTCTGTCCATTGCTCAGCTGGTTGTACCTCTCCTATCATCCATGCGTAATTGCGTAGGGATGCATTAGGACGTAATGCCCATATAATCCCCACGCTCGCTCGGCAAGCGGATTGGTTATGGTTGTACTGTAGTATGTCCACTATGATGACGCTGCTGCCCATTATCAATCTTTAATGAATGGTCAGTGGCACTTCAATCCCTTAGTCGACTCTTATGGCACCCACAGGAATAATTTGTGTGGTAACAAAAGGTCTATTTACTGCCCGTCGCAACGCAGCCTAGTATGTGTGTAGTAATAGCACCTAATAAGATATAGTTTTTATATATTTTTACTCTTTGATTTTTATTTATTAAATAATGTGTATAAATAAATAAATAGTAAATTACTTGGAACATCGTACACAAATCGACCTGGTCCCACGGCGAGCTCAATTAGGCTTGTGATGTGGACACCAACGAAGATTATTTAGATAGCCACGACCAAGGAACAAATATTTGTGATAAATACACAAATAATGCCCTCGCCGGGATTCCTACCTACCCTCCTGCTTCATCGGAAGGGTCATTACCAACTAGGCTACGGAGGCTAACGATTTTGTTTCAAAGGATTTATATCCGTTTAAAAAAAAGTAAACAAAGTATTCCCTTCTGTTGGCGTTAATCAAATCCGGCCTCGTAAATCCTGTTCTATGTATTACGAATATCTGGCAACGTTCTCATTGATTCGGGAGCCCCGTAAATATCCGTTAGGTCCGTGCGCAAATTAATATGGATGCTGATTCCGAATCCGCGTAAATTATTGATGGCGACCGAGAAATTTATCGCACGACTTTGCGGCACGCCCCTTATTTTCATGTAAGATTTTTTTATTGGTCTATTTTGTTTGTATGTGTAACAAGGAAATATTATTTATAATAAATTAATAAATATGCTCAGAAAGTGTTGTTGTTGTATTCCGGCCATTTTTTCCGCAACTCGACATCAAATGTGTCTATTTAGCGTGGTCACCCCTGCGACCATATATATCATGGACGGCACAATTGTTCAATTGTGCCAAGATGGGCAGGACATAGTTCTTTTCTTAACACCGCGCATTATTTCGGCGCAACGTCTTTGACAAATGTTTATAGAATATATTTTTAAATGGCGGTTTAAGTTTTTATAGATTGATATTGAAATGAATTACTGTGATGCATTGAAGAGAGGGTGACATTTGTCAACTAAAATTCAGGACCGTTTTTGAAAGGCAATTTGGTATGGCGTGCGGCTTCCATGTTTTATTTGTTCGTAGGGTCACCCATTATTACAAATCGCAGTGTATCGAAGTGAGGGTCTAAATATATTTGTGGGTGCTGTGTAAGATAGATTATATGCAAACATAGAAAATTAGTTTCCTCAATAAACAGAATAGAAAACACGGTAAAAACTTGTTACAAAACTCAAACTTCCAAACTATAATCGCTGAACGAACTAAAGAGGATCAATAAAGTATCCTTCTCTTTTAGTTCTGTTTTAACGGAAACTATATTTTACGTTGCTATCGCTCCCGGTCGAGAGTTGCCAACTTCTAAAGTTCGACTTTAAAGTTTAAACCGAACATTGAATCGGAAAATTGACGAAACTTTAATAACCGTTGCTTAACAGTTATTTCCATTAAGAAAGTTATCAAGTTTTAATTTCTGAGTAGGGGAAACTTGCCTAATTCGTACCCCTTAAGAGATAGTGCTAAATATCAGGATATATAAATAAGAAATGAATATAAGTATGATATCAAAATAATCTTTATTTATTTACTAATCGACTAAAATAACAAATTAAGTTTAAACTTCAATATATTCTGAGATAAATACAATTTAAAAAAAAGTGGAAAAAGTACGATTTAAGACTATGTATTCCAAAATCGTACCTCTGTATTCCTATATCGTACCGGCGTAACTTAGTATAGAAATTAAGATTATATAAATGTTTATAGTCTCGTAATCATAACCAATGATTATTCAGGGATATTAGTAATATTTATTTAGCCACTAATCTTATTATATTGTTGACTTCCTTTCATGCTTATTTCAGATTTAAAACTAACATTTTAACGATTTTTTTTCGATCCATAACTGTTTGTCGGACTGCATAATTTCATGGCATTGTCAAAAATAAAATTACAAGCATATTTCTCGACTCCAGCACAAAGTCAGTGAATCCAGACTTCATCGCGTAGGTACACAAATTATTGTCTCTTATTTTGTTTCATCCCTACAACATGAGCCTGAACAAATTTTTATTTTTTTTTAATTTTCCATTGTCAATTCACACAGATAATTATTTTTATAACTTTACATGACTAAGTATTGTATTATCGATTGGTTATGTTTATCATATACAGTCAAATAAACGATTATTCCTAAAACGTACCGGTACAAAATAGAACAAAGTGATAAGTACGATTTAGGCATAAGATAACTAAGATTTAAAAGTTGCCGTATAAAAAAAATGTTGTTAAAATGACGATAGTATTTCTCGTAATTAATAGCGTAAATAAGTAAAGCATTAAGCAAAATACTTATAATTTACATAGCTCATTGCGATCAAAATTGAAATCCTTAAGAGTCGACCTTAACTATTACTCGAAAACAGCGAAATTAATAAATTATTGAATAATTTTCGATGGAGTGGCACTGTGGGGTTGTTTCTCGGATGATGTTACACACCGACCAAGTTGTTCAATTTTATAAAACTTGCACTGCTTCAGCAGTTTCAATTCACAAGATATTGATGGGGTACGATTTAGGCAGGAGTACGATTTAGGCAAGTTTACCCTATTTTAGCCAAATTCTGCGTTATATTTAGTTCTATTTCAAGAAAATAATCTCTGAGTCGTAAGATAAGGCGAATAATTTGAATGACCGCACCACTTAATTTGAATTAACGGCAACATCATTTAGGTACTTCTTTACATCAGAACGGTAGAGTATTAAAAATACACATGATATCAACAACAACCAAAAATATACGATTTTATTAAAACATAGAAATCGCAAGCCATATAAAATTGCCTATGAAAACTCATAGGCAATTTTGTATGGCAAGTGTGTCTTGATGTTGACCAATCCTAGCCACCTCATTATATCGATACGATTTTATTATTAGATTTTTTTTTATCGGTACATCCCTTACGTGGTAATTTTTGGTAAATGATTGAAAGTTAGTCTTTTAGATTCCGAATACGGCGTGGAGTTTGTATCAACTCTTCTGGGTTTGTGCTTGTTTTGAATTCAAAATTTGCTGGATGAAGCGCCGCGGGGCTGATTGTCGCATTCGAAATGATGAACTTTTCGAGTTAATCCAACTATTGCTAATAGTTCGCAATCTCTGTTCGGTCTATTGAATTAAAAATTGTACCTACACTTAATTTATATTTCATTTCATCATCATTATCAGCCTATGATAGTCCACTGCTGGACGTAGGCCTCTCCTATTAACTATGCGTATAGACGCATTAGGAGGTAAATGCCCATAAGCTGCCCGCTGGGCAAGCGGATTGACGATCGCAGTAATGTGTCCACTATGATGACGCTGCTACCCATCATCATTCTTTTATCGAATAATGGTCAGTGACAGCGTGAGTAGTTCGTGTAGGGCGAGCCGTCGGGCCTGCGGCCCTCCAGCTGATAGAGTGACAGCGTGAGTGGATCGCGTAGCGTAGGGCGAGCGGTCGGGCCTTCGGCCCTCCAGCTGATAGAGTGAAACCGGAGGGGATCGCGTAGGGCGAGTAGTAGGGCGACTGTCTTCAATCCCTTAGTCGACTTTTACGACACCCGTAAGAGGATTTAGGGTGGTGACAAATGTATTCTTACTGCCGTCACCATACGGCCAATATATTACGGTGTTATAAAATTCCTTGCTCGGCCATCTGGAGAGGATGGGGGATCACCGAGCCGCCAAAAAGGTCCATCTGGGTCGTCCTAGTGGACGGCGTCCGGTGGGGCGCCCTAGATACCAATGGATCGACGAAGTCTAAAATAAAAAGACTTGTGTCAGCTTCGAGAAGCCGAGTTCGATTAGCGACAAGCTGCGCAGAATAGGGAGGACTGGCGGAGCTTAGTGTCGGAGGCCAAGATCCACTTCGGTCGCTGAGCCAGCGCAGTAAGTAAGTATAAAAAAACGACTTCAATTCATTTTATATTATTTGTAAATTTTTAAATTTTGTAAATGTGCCCGACGCTCGAGTCGGCGGGCTGTGCGTTCTATGGGAGACATAGCATGACGTTAGGCCCGCCGCGGCACGGGCCCGGAAAGTTCTAATGTGATCTTATGCCAATGGATATATTATACTACCTATTATGCCTTTTAGTGTAAAGACCTACATACCTATGTGACCAAGGAATACGATTCTAAAAGAAAAAGGTTTTCCCATTCCAATGGCAAATGATTCCAAACAAAAAAGTTATCTACCGAAAATGATTTTTGATAAAGCATTAATACTGTACTAGTTTTTTTAATTTAAATACTCGCAGATACGAATATAGCAGAACAACATAGTTTAATTTAATACCAATCCACATTTCATTAATAACCAGGTACTCATAGTTTTCTAGTATCTCAAATAAACGACTGAAACTAATTAAATCTAGCTCTCCTCCCACATTACCAACTAAAGACAAACTATTTTAAACTCTCAGTAAAGGACGTAAAAACCACATTTACACCAGCAAACTTAAACCGAGTTCGGTTTAACTTGAGCTTTATTTACAAAGTGCTAGAAGTTGAAATTAAATGTAATCAGGACTTACTTGATAAGTGCACGTGTGAGAAGTTTTCATTTAGAAGCGAGTATATTGAAAGGGATAATTAAATGAAAATATGGCTTTTGGAATTCATATTTGAAATTGTATTTAATAAAACGGTTTTAGGATTCGCTCCCAAGCCTTTTATACTATTTACACACTTGAGATGAATATGAATACCATATTATAATGAATAATATGAATATATTTACGTTCAGATTCAAGTGATATTTTATATGGGGTATTTATGGTATAGACAATTAGACATCTATCTATAATTGTCAGCCTCTGTAGCCTACTTCGTAGTGACCCTGTCCATGAAGCTGGAGTTTTTTTTTAATAACTTGGTCGTCCGTACTTAAGTAGTTATCACTTATCTGATATCTCTATTATATTATGTATTATATCGTCGCCTGGTACCCACATCACAGGCCTTAATTAAGCTTCCCGTGGGACTAGATTGATTAGTGTAAGATGTCCCAATATATTTGTTAATTTGTTTATCTATATAGTACCTATTAACTTCACCTGACACTAAAGTTATAAACCTACAAGATTTATCCCTTTGCACGAGTACGTTTAAAATAAACGCACAAAGAAGGCAACAAGTTTTCACGACGAGAAAAAGAGACCTAAATTACTATAGAAAATCGATTCTGAAATGAACTAAGGTGACTATATTTTATCGACTTTACTAATTCTTGCAGTGGGCGGACTAGTACCTACAGCGGTAGTAAGTACCTACCGGTACCGGTAGGAACTTCGCGATAAGAATTTCCATTGGTGATTTTTCACAACTTTGATGCCCGCTATTGATAGGGTTGCCAGTCTGATTGCTCAACTTTAACAGTCTTTTTATAAATTTTGATACCGGCACAATCTGGGAAAAGAGTTTTGTGATTAATGAGTTCTGTAGGTACTAAATAAAATTTTTCTATGTGCATCTGCAAACATATCTTCGGGCGTCCATTTATCGATTACTCAAATAATTCATAAGCTTTAACCATCACAAATTTGAAATTGTTTGTAAGATAAGGTGACGATGGTTTTCATGGTTTATAATTATAGCAAAACGACAAGGTGCCAATATAAACGACAATAATGACAATTTAGTGCTTGCCGTTATTAAACTGCAATAATATTTTGCTATTCTGAATTTACTGCAGGTTTAATGGACAGATAAAAAAATAAACCGCTAAACTCATTTATCATAAAAACAAAGGTAATAAAATAAAATTGAACTGTTCAACCGGATCGAATGAATTCTTGACGAAGTCAAGTAGCAAATTATTGTTTAGAACGATGAAGCAACAAGCTTGAACATAAATCGCAGCTACACTGCATTATTTATGGCTTGTATAAGCTTCTTAATAAATATTTACGACGCTTTCATATTTTCTTCTGTCTTAGCGTTCCCTGGTATATGATGAATTATGATCATCATACAATTGAGATTTGTTTCTTAATTTATTATTAAATTATTCTTTCACAGGTCCCGAAATATTATATCAAGGTATGCCGTGTGGTGACGGCAATAAGAATACATTTGTCACCACCCCAACTCCTCCTGCGGGTGTCGTAAGAGTCGACTAAGGGATTGAAGTGTCACTGACCATTATTTCTTATTAAAAGATTGATGATGGGCAGCAGCGTCATCATAGTGGACACATTACTGCGGTCGCCAATCAGCTTGCCCAGCGTGGCGATTATGGGTATTTACCTCCTAATGTATACGCATAGTTAATAGGAGAGGCCTACGTCCAGCAGTGGACTATCATAGGCTGCTGATGATGATGATGATGATGAGGTCCCAAAAAAGTTGAAATTTTACCAAGATATATATCTTCTGGATGCGGGTGGCACAGGACCGGTCATTGTGGCAATCTTATGGGGAGGCCTATGTTCAGCAGTGGACGTCTTTCGGCTGACATGATGATGATGATGATTATATATCTTCTTGATTTTCTATACCATCGTGCAACGCAACGGAATTTTCTAAATGTCATCGTGCATTTAATTTTTTTACTTTGCTTTATAACTTGCTAAAAAGTACCTAAATGTGCATAACAATACGTTGTATTTAAATTTAAATTGAATGATACGAATTACTTATTCATCCAACCATGTTTGAATAAAGTTGACATACTGTAATTAAATGATAATATTTCACAGACATTGATTATAGATGAACGAGCATACCTACTTATATTAATGAATACATTATAATTATAACGTTTTTATATAGGTACGGTAAATTTCACGTTCTACCTACAAGAAAAACTAGCAAAATAAGTATCTACATACATTAAAAGTCAATACCTTATTACAGTTATTACTCTTTATTGTAGTTAAATTAGTATCAATTTAATATTTTCACCGTGAAAACAAACATTCAAAATTCTGCAATTTGGTGTTGCAAGAAAAAAAAAACAATTTTTACGTTCACTGTTAAAGGCAGGAAAAAAATTCACGACGTCGACAGCCCTAGACATCTTTTTAAACTTTTTTAAGAGCCGAAGGCAAAGGAAAGTTCCCGCTAATGAACAGATGCCTTCAGCGGGCGAATTACTGTGGAGTTGTGGACCTTTGTGTGAGCTCTATTGACTTTCCTTCTTATTTTATTTTTAGCTATTCCATTCATTTAATATTTTAAGTCGTCGGCAAATGGAAGTCGCGATGATTAATTTTGTTCGACGGTGCATATGAACTTGTCTGACACTAGATGTGCTTTAATGAATTTTATGCTGATGCTGTTGCATACGAATTCGAGTACCTGGGTAGTTCTATGCGATTATTCTGATCAATCAAGTCATTACCATTCCTAATAAATTATTGACGAACTGCGTATAAATAGTGGAGTCATTTTCGGTTATCTTGTAGCAGACGCATGTTTGTCTGCTATTCTGGCATAATAGTCTCATTTGCTTTTATAAAACGGAAAATAAAGTGGTGATGGTAATGAACAATAAAAACGCGTAAAAAAATCGCATAGAAACACCCACCTATGTATTGTATACTTACCCATTTTACCATATATTATACATAGTAGATTATGTCGTTACTGTTTACATTAAATATCTTATTTTACTAGGAATAGTTGCATTTTTTGGATATAAAATGTTTTTCTCCTACTTTTTGTAATCTGCACAGGATAGCTAAGGAATAGACCCTTCAGATCACCAGTACCATGGTTACGCTTTGTAATTCATCAAAATAAATATTTGTTTAATTGTCAACACAAATTATTACTGTACATCTAACTTCTAAACACAAAATCACGCTCGCATTGATAAAAATTAAGATACCTAAGTAGTTACAGGTAGATACAATTTAATACATGTATTGTATATACATATTTTGATAAATAAATATTTTGTACATAAAATATAGTAATAATATGAATATGTATGTGTGTTGATTAGTAAATAATGTTACCTGTATGTCGAGCCAGGACTGCGCAGAGTTGCCAAGTCCCGGCAGCCGCAGGTACGAAGACCCGTTGAATCGTGGCACCTATTGACAGCATACTTATATGTAATACATACTAATAGTGGTTGGTTGTACAACACATTGTAGAAAAGGCAACAAAGGGATTACAAAACTGTAAGGTTTAATTCTCAGCAGGCTTATGATGGTTAAATTTTTATCATTTGTCGTTGTTGTTGTTACGATCGAACTAGGAACCTATCACTTATGTAAGTGCAAAAGTGGCGCATGGTACAATAAACCATACGATAATCGCTTAGTCGATAGTTTGATAGTAAAAACTTTTCTGATATCGAAAAACAATCCTAGGCTAAAAAATACTTAAATTTTCTACGAGTATAACATAAATATCTCCTACTTAGGTATATGGTAACAAGTTTGCAATTTTAGTCCCACATAGATAACTTTAATAATTTTCGCGTCAAACTTCGCAGACCCTTGCGGTGCATTACAAATTAGCGGCATTTATTACAGCGCGGGACTGTTTTTAATAAGCTTGTTAGCGATGTACCTTCTCAGTTTCAGAGCTTTTTGAGTAATCAGTGCACTATTCACGCCTCTATAATTAGGTACCTATCTAAAATTCGAGCGATTTCATTATGAAACTACCACGCTTTTGTTTTAAACCTTATTATGTATCAGTTGCATAAATTGTATAGATACTACGCGATTGTCAGTGATTAGGGCGCAAAGTGTTGACAGTATAGTAGATATACTAAACTTTGTAGTAAAGTTGACTATTTCCATATTTGTTGATTGATTCAGTCCGCCAATAGTGGTTAGAACTGTTAGAAGTGTAGTGAAGTTGCAGTGCACAGATGTTAAATGAGACAGTAAGATAAATTTGGGCGTTACGATACGATACACGATGAAAAAAAATAAGCCCTTCATCTGTAATATTCTGTATTTATATTCTGCGCCGGTATTTTTTGCATTACTAAAGTCTGCAATTTCTAAGAATGAACTTTTGACAGTTATATCTTAATCCTTATTAATATGAGGGTATGACTCAACATTTTTTCGATTGCCTTAACGTCACTTTATGTCATAGATATAACGGTCCTTTCTAAACTGTCAAAAGTTCATTCTTAGAAATCGCAGTCTATACAGTGCTCGTGGCTCGGCCTCTATAAAGTCAATACTGACAGCTGTCAGTTCCATACATTATCTGTCAACAATGTCACTTTTGGACACATAATGTATTGAAATAACAGGTTTCAGGATTGCCTACATAGCGGCCGCGTACTGTATGACTAAATGATGGACCGAAAACTCAAATTAGTTATGCCTGAATTTATTCAGCAGGCTCGCGTCAAAATTAAAATGTACGCAAAAGTCCGCCGCGCCGGCGATGCGTTACATTATAAATGTGGCACATTAATAACAAGGGCGTTTGTTTTTAATAAGCTACTGAAACACAAGAACGGACCGTAAATCTCGGAGGACTGCGTTGGAATAATTTCTGTTGTCCTTGCAGGAACAAGGGTGGATTGTCATTGAAACGTTCACAAAATTAAATAGCTTATGGGGAAGCTCAGTGTCAGTGCAAAAGTGTCAGTAATTTCTTCTAGGCTTCACATCCCTTACCTTCAAGTCTAGCGTGATCTCACAGCTCACCCTCGCGTACCCCAGCGGGCACAGATAGCCACCTCCAACGCAGCCACCCCCATGCAGACGATCGTACTTCTTCAGATCCATCTCCATTATGGAGTCGTTCAGCTGTTTGGTTAAATTCAGTAATTTTCTTCTAGGCTTCACAATCCTTACCTTCAAGTCCAGCGTGATCTCGCAGCGCACCCCCGCGTACCCCAGCGGGCACAAACACACGCCCCCAACGCAGCCACCCCCATGGAGGCACTCGCACTTCTTCGGCATCTCCATTATGGAGTTGTCCAGCTGGTTGTGGTCCTTCTTCGAGTCCCGCATGACCAGGTCGTTGTCCTCGAAGTGGACTATGTCGTTGATGTCGTAGATGGCGTGGGTCTCGCTGGTGGCTTCGGGAGACCAGGGGGCGAGGGTCGGCGCACATTCAGCTGGGGACAAAGGGAAGAATTAAATTCCAGAAAAAGTGTGTAAAATGTTTTGTCAGCTTGACATGTCTTATTAGAGCCAAGGCTCATGTAACCATAGATATAAGAAAGAGAGAGATTTGTAACGAAGCGAAATTGTAATGAGTCTCGGTGTCTCCGAGGTCGGGCCTTTGCCACGCTGTGATTGGCTAAAGCGCGGAGTGGGGCTACCATATGACGCGGCACTAGAGAGGAGGCTACGTCGATAAATTATTATCCATAGCCTCCTGAGTCCCAAGTGCCTTCTAAAAGAACAAAATGGCGTTCATCATTAAGTCCTGGGTAATAAAATTTTAAAGGTCGTTCAATCACAATGTAAACATTAATTCCATAACGTCAGGACTTAACAATGGTCGCCATTTTTTGTTCTTTAAAACGCCACCTCGGTCTTTCTGACTAAAATATTTTAAAAGGCCCGGGCCTTAGGAGGATAGGTATTTGATAAGGCCGGAATATTAAAAAAAAACATTAAAATCGATCTATCATTCAATAAGAAAGAAATACAGTCTAAAATATCGCATTTAACTATGTGTCTAATCTTTATAAACATATATTTGAATATGATGAACGAAGCAATTTATTAACGACATTATCTGATTTGTTGCTGGGAATCAAATGAACAAATAATGATTTAGACGGCTGTACCCGTAATAAAGATGATGTTATCTTCCGTTTCCGCGATGGTCACATATTTAAATAAAACAATTTCAACTTTTGACATCGGTTATTGTAAGAGGCTCAAAATAATGAATATACGCGATATAATCCATTTATATTGTTTTACCTTTATAAGGATAAGAAATTGATACAAAGGTCAAAATATGTAAGAAAAATTGAATATGATCAAATACATCAACAATTTATCGACGTTTATTTTATCTATTTAATATCGGCACGGTCAGTCGTACCTCTAGTTCGCGGCCTGCTCGCAGCGGCCGTACGAAGAAATGATAGTACGGTTGTGAATATCGCTAGCAATTTGATACATTGCACGGTCGCTAACCAAATTGCAACTTGCTTGCTATTCTAAGCCGTCAATGTAAAACGCACGTACAATTTGTCACTGAATAGTTCAACCAATTGGTACGCCAAGACAAATCATTATGACATTTATGTCAGCGGTTTGTTGTTATATATTATTTGTAAAAATACGTGGTTTTGTCAAGTGATAACTAAAAAAATCAATACTTACATGTGGTACGTGACTCTATACTCCTTGAAATTTTTATTTACACTCCTATTTTTACAAGAAATAACGGCACCATTCGGCATTTTGCGGATATGTCCGAGCTCATTCTGTAGTCGCGGGTAAGTTGCGACTGGCTCATAGGGCGCGCATCTGTCACACTTATAAAGGCCAATGGGCCATAATGCTGCGACATGTTCCATGCCTCCGTTAGCTATCTATACTGATCTGTGCATGTAACTCATGTTATATATCTTTTAATTAAATTTTTATTTCTCCCTTAATATTTATTGTTGACTTGTACAATGGGAACGCAAAATTTCAAGTAAATTTATTTCATATTAAGAATGATACTTAGATACCCTATTTATTTAATATACATCTGGAAACATCAATTATTTTTTAACGCATTTCTCGGTAATCTGGAATCAGTGTAGCTTATTTTAGCAGCATTAAGCCTAATAAAACCCACGCGAGGATTAATGCTTTGCACGTTTGTAAGAATAATTATCACACAGGATATATCATCATCATCATTTCAGTCTCAAGACGTCAACTACTGAACATATGCCACCCCTTTGGACCTCCACATATAGCGTTTGGAAGCGACCTGCATAAGATCTTCCACCTTCCTGCCGGGGATCTTCTTTAAGGTATAGTTAAATCTGACCATGTAACGAATTACATGAAATAAAAGAAGAACATTATTGCTCTATCTGGTTAACTGTGATCTTGTAGAAACACAACAAGATTACAGTTAACCAGAGAGAGCAATAATATTATCTATGAAGAGTTGACCTACATGCAAAACCACATTGCATGCGATGGTGTACTCACTGCAAACCAACTATACCAGTTTAAAAAATTCCTCCGATTATTTTCGGGAACCCACAAGCTTTAACAACTAAAGTGTACTTTACAACTTAAAAGCTCCTTTGAGGCTTGCTTAGATCCGACAATCTGAAAAGCTTCTGCTCGATTACAACCTTTAAAAGCTTCCCATTTTAATGGGATCGCTTTAAGCTCCATGAAGCATTCGATTGGATTTGGAAAAAGTTTCCTAAAAATTGATCAATTAGGGGTACCGCGGGTAAACTAATTTCAACGTGGTTTTAACCAACAGTCGAAAATATGGGAACGAAAAAAATACGTAGATTGGCCCTTCGCTAAGGATATGTCTTCAGCGGCCTCTAATTGTCGCGAACTCACGAGTCTCACGTCCAAGAGTCAACGAACGTTGACGTCAATAGAACTTGCGAACATTGCATAACAAACCGTTTAAAGAAATATCCCTAGCACTAGGTATTTTTAACCGCCTTCAAAAAAGGAGAAAGTTCTCAATTTGACAGATTTTTTGTTGTTGTATGTAGGTACGTAATACCCAATATCTCCGAGAATCGTGAACCGATTTTATTTATTTTTTGTGATCGAACGTGTATAACTCCGGGATCGTCGCGTTGGCACCAAATTGAGATCTTGGAGAAATCGAGTGATGTGTGATGAATTTTCATTCATTAACAAGAATTTGCATTCAGAAAGTAAGATTTGATGATAGGAAACCAATGAAGGAAACCACAGATGATAGTATCTTGGAGGAATCGGTTGAAGTTGGTTGTTTTCAAACTTTTAATGTTGTGATTGTGTTATTTTAATGGCTTACGGTAATGGTTGATTTAATAACACATTGATCTTGCAGTATTAACTAACGATTGACAAATAATGAAAATCAAAAATATTTAGAATACAATGTTTGTTTCATTGTTCGCCACTTCTATTCATCATCGAGTGGCAACACTGCCGACGAGAACATCAAGTTTGCGTTTGTCCCGGTATTTATATTCTAAATTCGTGCAAATATCTACTACAAGCGTTTCGAAATAGTAAAATATGGAAGTTAAATGCCTAGCTGTTTATCGGGAGAAGTAACAACATCGCCAAAGCCTCATCGTGAGAAAAATAAGACTTCTCAACTCGCGTCGGTCCAAAGTGCAGTTAACGTTAAAAGTGCTCATAAACTGATTACACGAAGTTGTGACTATTAGAGTGTAGTAAATTCGTGCTACTTCATAAGGATAAAACTGCTACTGTATCGAAAATAAGTGAACAATTCTGTGAAAATTACTTAACCTAAAAATTAACCACACTTTCATTATACGTCAAACTGTTGCCGGAATCCGCCATTACATAATTAACATTACCTGACCCCGTCTTTGTTTAAAATTGATCTTGTGGAACTTTACGCGTAAATAGGGAAGATGGCTAAGTGTTTTAAGTGCGACAAGGTAGTGGGAAAAAAGGCACCAGGCGTGCAATGCAGTAAATGTAATAAGTTCATCCATGCCTCATGCGCATCTCTTACAACAGAGCAACTCGGGGCAATCCTAATGACTGACTCGATCGAATGGAAATGCCATGTATGTTCTTCATCGTCTGGAAGGAAACCCAAACAACCTTCGGTGATCTTGCCGGACCAAGAAGAGGACGAATCAGATGCCGAGGCCATCGCGCAAATCGACCAAAATAAAGTGCTTCACGAGATACGCAACGAAGTACGCGAACTTAGAACGACTGTTCGCAAAATTATTCGGGATGAGCTACAAAGCAGCTTACAATACTATTCGGATAAGATTGACGAATACGAGGGCAAAATGAAGGCACATGAAACTAGGGTCAAGTTGGTTGAAAACCACTCCACCAATCTAAACAATAAATACAAAAACTTGGAATTAAAATATAATGTGCTAGATCAAAAAATCAACCAAATGGAGCAAGCTCAAATTACTGATATTGTTGAAATCTGTGGGATTCAGGAAGAGAAAGAGGAAGATGTTAAGATGATAGTATTGAAGTTATGTGATCTTATTGAGCAAAAACCTGGTGACATAATGAAAATCTACAGGAAATTACGTCCAGCACGACCGGGATCGGCTCAGGCAACCCGTGTGATCAATGATTCGCCAATTTGCGTAGCTCTCAAACAGGGATGCAGCCATGCATGGATCGAAGCCTCTAAAAGGCGAAATCTGACGACTAGTGACATTATAACACAGGGACCTTGCACAAACATCAAGAAGATATATGTGAGGGCTGCGCTGACACCCCGCACTGCACACCTCTTATGGAAGGCAAAGACAGAATTGAAAACTACTTTACTATATAAATATGTGTGGTGCAAGGACGGGAGAATCATGGTGCGCAAGGATGACCAGACAAAGAAAATTCACTATGTCAAGTCGCCTGAAGACATTGAGGCGCTGAAGTCACTACTAGATGATCTGCCGTCAACGGCTCCAAATTGAGGGAAACAAGATATTGTCGGCTCTCTTACATAAATATAATTTAAATTTTTTATGGGAAGTGAAATACAGGAATCTGGATTTGACAATTGGAATGACTTCACATACAACGTATCATACCATCAAAACAAACTTCTTCTTCTTCATGTTAATTTAAGATCACTTATAAAAAACTTTGTGCAGCTGGAACTAATTGTAAAGGAAAGTCCCATCACCGTGCATCTTGTTATAGTAACAGAAGCAAATATCAGTGACCTTACTAAGGACTTATTTCATCTTGAAAACTATACAATGGATACAGAACTACGTAATATAAGGAAGGGTGGAGGTGTCATTATCTACAGTCATAAAAGTATAACTTTTGCAAGGTGTTTAATAAAAACTTTATCTTTTGAGTGTCTGTTTGGTGAGCTAACTACACAGTGTGGCTACAAAATCCATGTATGTGCTATATACCGTCCTCCTAGAAATAATGTAAGAGATTTTGTTGGTGAGTTGTCCCGTTTATTGGCTACACTTTCATTAAGATCGAACTGCTTATTATGTGGTGATATGAATCTAGACATCACACAGTCCAATCCTTTGACAAGCTCCTACTTAGACATGTTGGCCGAACTAGGCTTCATTTGTTGCATTACATTGCCCACTAGAATAGAAACAAACTCTAGAGGCACATCAATATCCTGCTTAGACCACATATTTATTAGAGACATACCTAGTGTAAACTTTAGAAACCAACATGACATTAGCTCAGCAGTAATTCGAGACTCAATAGCAGATCATTTTATAACTGGAGTTGCAATCATTGGTACATCACAAACCACAACTCTAACCCGTACTAAACTTGATGACAAAAAAGTTTGCCAGGAGCTTGTGAAAGTGGACTGGAAACCTGCTCTCGAAATAAATAACCCTAATGAAATATATCAATTTGTAGCAGAGAAATTCAATAACATATATAAATCATGTACTATCCAAATAAAATCATCTATTACTGCTAGAGTTGACTGTGAGTGGATCACTGACAATCTGAAACACATGTCTGCTCAAAAAAATAAACTATTGCAAATACATTTAAAAGATCCACATAATAAGCAAAATGAATTATTGTATAAAATATATAGAAATAAAACTAATAAATATATGAATAAAGCTAAAAATAATTATGTCAAAAAGGAAATTTGTAACAACTATAAAAATCCAAGGAAGCTGTGGGAAACCATCAACAAACTAACAGGGCGTATTTTGAAGGCAGTTGATGACCTGTTGCTGAAGTCATTCAAAGTTAAGGCAAAGTCTCTTTGTGATAGGTTTGCCAGAGACTTTGAAACCAATGTAACTAAAATATTGAGCACCTGTAGTGAGCCATTGCTCGAGGAATGCACTTATAGTAATAGCCCTAGCCTAACGCTGAAAATTAACAAAATTCATGAGAACCATATGAGTAAAATAATTAAAAACATGAATGAAAAAAAAAAGTGCTGGCCATGACAAGATTAGAATTAAAGATATTAAACACATTTCTAAAGATATAACACCAGTCCTTACACATTTAGTGAACCAGTGCATAAAATCCTCAACTTATCCAGATAAATTAAAAATAGGTATGATTCGGCCAGTACACAAAAAAGGTAGCTATACCGACACAAATAACTATAGACCCATTACTATTCTCCCAGCTATAGGTAAAATTATTGAAACTTTTCTAGGCAATACTATAAGTGGATTTTTATCGAGCAATGGTATCATTCATGAAAAACAGTATGGGTTTCAAAAGGGAAGAAACACTACTCAACTACTGGCACAGTTCACAGATGAAGTAAATTCCTACCTAAATGAGAAAAAGCATGTATATGTAGTCTTAATTGATTTTAGTAAAGCCTTTGATACTCTAAATCTAGATAAACTGTACAAAAAGCTTGTGCAAAGTGGTATACAGGGGCCTTCCTTAGAACTTTTTAAAAATTACCATACAAATAGATATAACACAGTCAAAATAGCTAATGAGCAGAGTTCGCTAACAAAATCCTTGCAAGGAACCGCACAAGGCTCGATAATCGGACCCACTGAATATCTGATTTATGTAAATGATATGTGTAATATTTTCCGGGAGGCCTCGGTATACCAGTTCGCCGATGACACCTGCTTAATAACTGCAGATAGAGATCAAAATATGGCGCAGTGTAAGATGCAGGGTGAGTTTGATGTGCTGTGTAGGTGGGCTCATGACGCAGGTCTGACTATAAACTATCAAAAAACCAAATTACTGCATATTCATTCACCTTATATTAGAACTGATATGACACCTAAAATAGCTGCTCATGATCACCCATGCATGCACCTCACTTCCACTCCTTGTAATTGCGATACCTTAGAAGTTGTAACTCACCACACTTACCTTGGATTAATCATAGATAATAAGTTTAACTGGAGTCTGCATGTAGAGCTAGTTTGTAAAAGACTGAGAGCTATTCTTTGTAACATAAAAATACTTAAACATAAAATGTCATACGCTACCTTGCGACTCCTCTATATGGCCATGGCAGATTCAATTATAGAGTATGGAATTTCTAG
>JALPQI010010651.1:0-18962 GCA_025490895.1 Thaumatotibia leucotreta
GTTGACAATTGTGAAGCAGAATTAAATAAAATATCAAGCTCGGATGAAAATGCATTAATAAATTCAGAAATAATAAACAAAATCGAAGACTGTGTGAAAAAGTTCATAAATCTTGATAACAAAATTTTTGCTTTAATTAATCGAATAAAGAAAGTTGAAAAAGATATTTCAAATAAAGAACTTGAACAAAATCTGAATAAACATTATGAGCAAACTAGACGTCGTAAATGAAATTCACAAAAATGCAAGGGTGAATTTCCCTCGAAGGAGTGTAATTTTAAGGGATATCGATGACCTTTGGCAAGCTGATTTAATAGATATGCAGACGTTTTCAAAACTGAATGCTGGTTATAAATACATATTTGTGATTATTGATTGTTTCTCAAAATACGCCTGGACAATTCCACTTAAACGTAAGACTAAAGAAATCGTATCTAAAGAGTTGCACACGTTATTTTTATCAACAGGACGTAAACCACGCAATTTACAAACAGACCAGGGTAATGAATTTTATAATAATGATTTTAAAAAAGTTGTTGAAAAATATAATATTAATCATTACTCTACATATTCCACAAAAAAGGCATCAATAGTTGAAAGACTTATAAGAACTCTTAAATCTAAGCTGTATAAGGAGTTTAGTCTGAAGGGGAATTATAAGTGGATTGATGGAACTCTTGATCAGATAATTTCAGAATATAATCAAACTTTTCATAGGACTGTGGGAAAAGCACCGGCCGCAATCAATCATAGTAATAAAGAATCTGTATTACAAAGATACATTAGGAATACACTATCAAAGAAAAAACTGTTTTGTAAAAGGTTTCATGTTGGAGATTTTGTAAGAGTCAGTAAGTATAAAGGATGTTTCGAGAAACGATTTACCCCTAATTGGTCAACAGAAATATTTAAGATAACTAAAGTTCAAAATACTAACCCAACCACATATTATCTAGAGGACACCAAGCGTAGACCCATTTTAGGAGCATTTTATGCGCAAGAAATTCAGAAAACTTTGCACCCAAATGTTTATCTTGTTGAACGAGTCTTAAAACGTAAAGGAAATAAAGTATATGTTAAGTGGCTCGGTCTTCCATCAAGTGAAAATAGCTGGATTGATAAGACAAATCGTTTATAGTCCTTAAAATTAAGAAAAGTGTTTATATTAGCTATCACTTTTTCATGCAGTCATTTGTATTTTGAACTTTACACTATAAAGACCACAGTACTTACAAAAATTATACATAATAATATTAATACATTTTATAAAAATGGCATACACGAGACATAACCCTGAAAATGAAAATAAGAAGAAATCTGGAGCTGGTTTAAAGAAAACTTTTAACAATCTTGTTTTACACACTAAAAAACATGTCAGTAAACTAAAGCCAAAATGTAAGAAAATGTTAATGGAACTAGCATATGCTGCTGCTCAAGAATTAGCATCGGACTTACCTATACAATTACCCCGAGTCATACCTGTACCTAAAACTGGTGGATTTTTACCATTAATTCCAATTTTAGCAGGATTATCAGCTACAGGAAGTTTAGCAGGAGGTGTCGCTGGAATAAGCAAAGCTATTAATCATTATAAAAGAGCAAAACGACAATTAGCTGAATACAAAAGACGTAATATAAAAATGGGAGCTAAATGTATTGGAAAAGGATTACATCTTAAGCCATACAAGGGCGGACTAGGAATCTTTATTTCGAATAAAAAAAACTAGATGATAGGCTACCCAATAGAGCATTGAGTAATATCGACATAATAAAACATTCGAAAAGTATTCCATATTTTCGTGGTGTATTCATGAGAGATGAATTACCAAAAAAGCCATTATCGATCGAATGTGGTGTTATTAATTTAGATTCTTCTGAAAATAATGGTACTCACTGGGTAGCCTACGGAAAATTTAAAGATTATATTGAATATTTTGATAGTTACGGGAATTTAAAACCTCCTAAAGAATTCATAAAATATATGGGAGCTAATATACACTATAATTATGATAATATACAAAAAAAACATTTATTTAACTGCGGACATTTATGTTTAAAATTTCTGTATTCGTTCTGGGAAAAATGTTTGCCAAATATATAAGCATTAAATACACGATACGAACAAAATACATAATAAAAAAACAATATTGATAAAATGATACCTATTTTAATTCACCTCACATTCCATCTCGAACAGTGCCTAGAGAAGGGTGTTAAGCATACGTTTACATAATAATACCTAACAAAATAGTTCTTCCTGTCAAGCATCATGTATGTTTTCAATAAAAGCGTAATTACAAGGGCAACAACCAATATTCAAGCCCCAACCTTTAAAGGAGCAAGTCGATTAAATTCCAGCAAGAAAATTACTAAGAGCAATAAATTATTTCTTCGTTCTCTTGGGCTTAAAATAAAATAAAAATATATATTATAAAATGCTACATATCACAGATCTCCCGCAACAAGATAATTCAATTGAAAGCTATGCCATCCATTCATATAATCCCTACAATCATAGCTTTAAGGAAAATGATGAAATCAGAATACCCATTAATCAACAGGATGTATATGTATTACCATCTGCAAGCTCCATTTACATTGAAGGATATGCAAGTGTGTCTGCAGTAGACGCAACGGGAAAAACGATAACAAAAGATGTAAATTTAACAAATAATGCTATACTATTTTTGTTCAAAGATATAAGTTATGAAGTGAATGGGATTGAAATAGATCGAAATAAAAATACGGGGATCACGACAACGATAAAATCTCTTATTTCAATGAATGAAGGAGAAAGTAAGAACGCTGCATTGTGGGGTTGGAATTTAAGCGGATTTACTCTAAATAAAGGTCATTTTTCCGTCATAATACCTCTGAATAAAGTGCTCGGCTTCGCAGAAGATTATAATAAAATTTTCGTTAATTGTAGACATGAACTTGTACTACATAGAAGTAATTCAGTTTTAAATAGCGTCGTAATAGATAAAGGTGATAAAGTTCAAATAGATATCCATAAAATCCAATGGCGTGTACCACACATTAGAGTTTCTGATCGTAATAGATTATTATTACTTAAATGTTTGGAAAAAGATCGTGCTATACAAGTAGCGTTCCGGAATTGGGACTTATATGAATATCCACTTTTACCTAAAACAACAAAACATGCATGGTCAATAAAAACTGCTTCCCAGTTAGAAAAGCCCAGATATGTTATATTAGGACTACAAACTGATAGAAAACTGAACAAGTTAAAAAATTCCTCTGTATTTGATCACTGCAATATAACTAACGTTAAGTTATTTTTAAATTCACAGTATTTTCCATATGATCCACTTAATTTAAAATTTAGTGAAGATAAATTTAGTATATTATACGAAATGTATGCTAATTTCCGTCAGTCGTATTATGGCCTCAGTATCGATCCTCTGCTTGCCCTGAACACTTTTGGGAGAAAAACTCCGCTATTTGTTATTGACTGCTCAAGGCAAAACGATTCATTAAAAACTGGACCAGTTGACGTTCGACTAGAAATCGAGTCCTCAGAAGACATACCTGAAAATACGACAGCCTACTGTTTGATTATAAACGATCGTCTTGTCGAGTATAAACCTCTGAGTAATATAGTTCGGAAATTATCATGAATGTGATTTTGGATGTTCAAGGATTTAAAAATGATAACAATCAATTTATACCCAAAGAAATAGCTATTATTTACCAAAAACAGTTTTCTTGTGTTGCTCATCAGACCACCGCATCCGTTCTATGCCTTAACAAAGAAAGAACGTTTACAAGTCTCATGGGTCGAAAAATACAGAGGAATATTATGGAATGAAGGCTATGTACCATACTTTAATTATAAGAATTTGATTGTGGACTTCTGTAAAAATAAACACATTTATACAAAAGGTTATGAAAAAGTGCAGTGGGTGAAAGAAATAACAGAATGTAATAACATTTATAATTTAGAATATTTTGATTGTCCTAATTTAAAGACTTTATGTGAAAAATATTCAACTAATTCTGATATTCAAAATTGTATATATCATACTAATGTTTGTGCTTTTAAGAATGTATCATGTATGAATAAGTGGTGTATAGAAAATAATGTTTTTTTTACAAAATAAAGTATGTTTATGATATTATACATGTGGTTTCTTTTTTATATTATATATGACCCATAAAACACAATACTATTATCAATAATTTTAGTATCAAACCTAAAGTCACTTGAAGCAAACGCAACTGAATAATAAATAAAAAATGGACTTCAATGTAGGAGATAGAAGACAGTGTTGAAGTTATTATTGATCAATGTCATCTACACGGACGTCACATAAGCTCGAAATGGTTTCATTAGACATATACGATTTTCATAAAATATTAAACATGAATGTATTTGGAAAAATAAAATACATATTTGGAAACAAAAAATATCATTTAATCAATGATTATCCTCAGAAAATTACCACAAAAATATACACATGGGATATACTATCCGATGATGAAAAAAGGAACACGAAACTTGAAGTGTACTATGAGACTAGTGATTGTGATACAAATTACTTTATACTTGTTAAAAACCCCACGAAAGCTTTACGAATCGAGTTGGCACATGACGAATTCCATGATTTATTACCATTCCTGAAACCCTGCTTGAGGATATAAATGAAGGTTGAATATTTTACACGGCTTCATTTGAGAAAATGTCTTCATCCGACGTAGAACATGTTTTCGGTGATAAATAAAAAAATGGACTTCAATGTAGGAGACACTGTTGAAGTTATTATTGATCAATGTCATCTACACGGACGTCACGATGTTAAACTAATAAACACTGAACACTATTGTGGTGTTTTAATAACTAACTGTTATTTTAAATCTAAGCGAATGCGTATATATTATACTGGTTTGCGAGTATCAGCGCGAGTAATCAGAAAAGATAAATGTTTCGTAGACTTGGTACCATTGGTGTAAATAAATACAATATTCGAATGGATAAATGCTACTTCTGGAGTAAAATGTCAGCTTGAATCGATTCAAATTAGTGTTCCACTAAATGTGTATTTGAATGATAACTTCTTGAATCGATTCAAATTAGTATTCGAATGTGTATTTTTGGTGCAGCTGGATCTTGTTTCGTAGACTTGGTACCATTGGTGTAAATAAATACAATATTCGAATGGATAAATGCTACTTCTGGAGTAAAATGTCAGCTTGAATCGATTCAAATTAGTGTTCCACTAAATGTGTATTTGAATGATAACTTCTTGAATCGATTCAAATTAGTATTCGAATGTGTATTTTTGGTGCAGCTGGATCTTATCTGATCCAGCTGCACCAATAATACACTACTGATAATAATATATCGTAGCGTCCGGAGCGAGAATTATTCAATGACGTAGATTAGAAATTGACCACATTTTGAATACAAAGTTCGCAACTTTTATTGACCTTTAAATGGGTAAAATATCTGGGTAAACCAACCTTGTAGATGGCGCTTAAGTCTCGCGGCGTTACATTTGTGTATGTTCGTAAATCGTATACAAGTAAATACAACCGCCATCAAATATATCGTAGCACTCAAAAATATCTGAACACGTCTCTATCGTTATAGCAATAAAGGCGTGTTCAGATATTTTTGAACGCTCCGGACGCTACGAAATATCTGATGGCGACTGTAAAACGCAGCGAGACGCAAGCGCCATCGACAATAAGGTCAATAAGGGTGCGGCTACACTGGCGCGGAGCTATGCAAAATCAAAATTGACCAATCACATTCTTCAAATTCAAAATTCGAAACACTGTGATGCGGTCTCATTGGCCGAGCTCCCACAGCTCCGCTCCGCTCCGCGTCAGTGGACTCGCCTTAGGTCCGTTAACCCAGATATAAACACAAACTGTAATTAGCTACATTGGCCTTAGTCGACTTTACCCAATTAGGTCCAAGGATGCTTTTATTTTTATGTTACGTAGGTAGGCAATGGAGCTCTCAGCCCACCTGATGGGAAACAGGACCTGAGGCCCATAGACATAGCAACCAAAAAATCGGCTAGGCGCTGCCTACAGATAAATTCACTAAAGCTGGTACGAATGGAATGAATGAAATGAATGACATCTATCATTGTGTGTATGCAGTCGTCGTATACCAACCTGTACCTGTATCTACTGTCATTTCGACATCCACAAATAGATACTTTCTGTCACTGACTCGATCCATTCGTGCCACCTTTCGTGAATTTACCTGTACCTTAAGGACTTACATGGAATGCCTCTATGCTAAACTAGCAATACCAAATCTATTTCAAATCAGGCGTGCTACTGCCGAGATAAGTCCTCAGATCCGTGAGCGTGGATCGTATGAGCTTAGCCGGGATGGTCTCCCGCCGTAACCGCGTGTATGCGGCATAGCGGTGGCAACCTCCGAAGCTGTAGTAGTAGTCTCCGCCTTCGGAGCCTTTGATCCAGAGCACGTCTATGGGAGGGACGTAGCCGGCTTCCTCTTCTTTCTGCAAAGATCACAATACTCTATTGCAGACATCAAATTACAACTTCTTTAGCCTTTTCGAAGTCATGTCAAAAATACTATCACTCAGACAACAAGTCGCCCAAGTGTCTCGACTGAATTTGAACTTTACGCATGTATACCTGCCTACACCCAGGTACCTATATATTGCTCTGACTCATATACTTATATCGGTCTTTGGGGTTGAACCTGCGGTGTCGATATATCAGACATTAGCGTCAAAAACTCAAGACATTAAGTAAGTAACTATAGTTTTTTTTTGCATTAGGAAGGAGATAAGCGAACTCGTTGTTTTATTAAATTCTGAAAAATCGCTCGCCACTCAGGCTTGGTTGCATTTAAACTAGCTTTTTATAGAAGTTGCGCTTGTGAAAAATGTAAACAAAATAACAATTTTTACATTGTTTAATTTGGGTATGAAGGGGCGAATGAGTACCGATATTGGGGTGTCGTGTGCACATCTTTTCATTGCGTTACCTTAATAGTTTCCAGTAGCCACTGGACTATGGCCTCGTCCAATTTGGGTATAAAGGGGCGAATGAGTACCTACAGACGACGACGATGACGTGCAACCCTCTTCATGACGTTACCTTAATAGTTTCCATGAGCGACTGCACCTTAGTCTCGTCCAGCTCGGGTATGAAGGGGCGAATCAGCACGGATATCGGGATGTCATGCACCTCCTCTTTCCACGCGCTGTGCACGCTCGACATTCTTGCTGCTGGAGAAGAAACTTTACTATAGTTCTGCTTCTTAAGAATTAGGATTTCTGATCAGTGTGCGTAGCCAAGTTGCTAATCACTAATGCTTAGTAACGTATCGCAATTTTCCCTCTTTGTCACTCTTTCTTATTAGTGCAACAATGACTGTTTATCCACGATTGAGCGTTAGCGATTGATATCCTAGCTACGCTCCGCTCCCATGAAAATATAAAATAAATTTAACTCTAAATATTTTCTTGTGTACATGGATGAAGAAGCTAGTCTGTCGGTAGACAGGCCAACGCTCCATATTTTTTTTTTTGCGAACATACACTTACTTGCTTGGTTATTTTCTTTCTTAATCAGTATATTAAACTTAATGAGCCCTAAAACTGATCACCTCAACTTGTGTTGGATTCTGTACTAGGGACCGTGCACTTGGCAAGCCCTCTTTCTATTTTATGAACTAAACAGGAAGCTTATTTTATTTAGACAGGAAAAGAGTGTCAGGCTTCCTCTGAGGCAGCGTGTAGTCTTGGTATACACGACACATTAGTCCCTACTTGTTAATGATTTCAATGATTCTTTATTCTTTTAGGCAAGCAATAAACTCTCTTGAATCGTCATCTACACAATATCAAAACGGTAAAATAAAATCGATGCTATTATATTATCTATCAAAAGATGCTACACTTAGGTAAGTGTAGAGCTTCTAAAGATGGATTTACGCCAAACGAGCGAATGCTCGTTCGTTACACAAAACCTAATTCATTGATTTTGTAAATGGGGGATAGAATGACCATTCGCTCGTGGTGTAAATTCACCTTAAATGCATGATCAGATATGTATTTTGTGGCCTATAGGGACTGCATACTTAAGTCTGTATATTATAATACCCATTTCTTTACCTTCTTAAGTACACCCAGTACAATACAACAACGCGAATTCTCTAATCTATGACGTAAGATGTTATTTTATTATTGTCTTCATTATCGAACAGGATTACAGCATTATCGATGCAAGCAAACAAAGTCACCTTATTGTGGTCCGATTGACCTTTCCGAATGGCCGATTGCATATTTACAAAGGTAGATACCGTCAAATATTATATAACCACATTTTTCGCCTTATTCCTGTGCACATAAGGCTCAAATCTTTGAGCTCGACTTCAGTGGTTTTTATCATACGATAATAGCGCAAATTGCTAAATACATTATTAACATAGACGTGTATACCTGTATTTGGTTTGGATCGCTTTGAATTGTAACTAAGCTACTCGAATTTGTGGACAAATAACACGTTCAAAATAAAGTTGTTTTCAATCTGTAAGGCAAATGTGTACTTACATATATACCTACCTAGTACCTACCTACTTCGAAATAACTGATTGTGATTACGAGGCATTCCATGAAAATATCCCTTACTAAACTCTTTTGCCTCTTATGGCCGATTCTTTACTACTCAAGTCCATAAAGGACTTGATTATCAGGTACTTTTAAGTACTTTACTATCAAATTCCCCAAAATCCTGCCGTAGAAAATTTGTCCTTAGATGATTGATTACGGGCAGCAGCATATTATCATCATCATCAATGTTATCATACAGAACACACTAACCTAATATTTGACCAGAGTGGCGATTATGGCCATTTATTTACCTCCTAATGCGTCCATACCATTTACAAACGCTACAAAGGGTACGCCACGCAGACGCGTACGTGCTGCACGTATCCAGTGGAGCGGCCGGTCGAAAATCAACCGAGCGACATGAGCGCGAGTTTACGCAATACGCATAAGTACCAGGATGCTTCCAAGTTGCCAATCGCTAACGCTTAGTAGCGTATCGTATTTTTCCTCTCTGTCATTCTTTCATATTAGTGCGACAACCAGTTAGTTACTTTTCGTTTACGATTGCCGATTAAGCGTTACTGATTGGTAACTTGGCTAAGCACCCAGCTGTTACAGCCAAGGATCTCAGGATGAAGTGCCAACGACAATGTATTCCAAGCACGGCATACTTAGTAATCAAGATTATAGTAGCCGATTTCTAAGAATAAACTTTTCACAGTTATAAATTGATCCTTATTAATATGAGGATAAGACTATGGGAAAAATGATTGTCATTAATAAGATCAATTCTAAACTGTCAAAAGTTCATTATAAAGGTGCGTTTAAACCAAAAGAGCATTCGCTGTTCTATCCCCCGTTCTACGAAATCAACCAATCACGTTTTGTGTAACGATCGAATTTCGTAGAGTGGGGGGTTAGAATAGCGAATGCTCTTTTGGTTTGAACGCACCTTTACACTACAGCTGAGCCAGCGCCTAATATATTCTCTACCACACAACCACGACACATGGTCAAAACAACTTAATCTATTTTTTGTTTGTAATTCTGTTTTTATACCTACCATGTAAGTTGTGGAAATTGAATTGTCTTTATCTATCTATCTACAGGTGCTACGTTCCGTGGCAACCTCGTCAGTAGCCGGCAGATCACTTCTTGCGATTGTAGAGCTTCTACAAAAATCGAAACGTTTTAAAAACGGTTCTATTTAGCTTACCCCGTTTGTTTTCTTTATTTTTAGTAATTGAAATTTCACCCTCTTTCTGTCAACCGTGCGATTGATCTGAAATTTGGTATACCTCTTTGGTTCTGGTGATAATACAAATACTTATTCAGTATTATTGTAAATCCAACATGGCCGCTGCAAAAAAATGGCGGATAACCTATTTTTTTTTAATTCCATCATTTAGGAGATGAAAATTCGTTGCGCACAATATCACTCGGGTGTGCATCTATTGTTGTCTACGTTCAGATATTTTCGATCACCATGGCTGTTGCGGTAGGTATATGACGGCGATATACTGATCTATGTAATCTAACTATAGACCTAAATGTTAATTAGCTGTAGGTACGTGACTTGGACTTCAATTCTATATGTTTTAATCTGAATATCAAATCTTAGAGGAAGCTTTAAACCATTAAGTGTGCGAAACTCGAAATGCAACATTATTTGCGTAACTTAAGTGGATGTCTGTCCTTGTTGTAATTAGATTCTTTCCTTTAGCTACAACGGAAAGTGTTTTAAGTAACGTACTTAAGTTTTTTTTTATATAAAATAGTACAAATAAATCTAATATTAATAATTTTAGAATTACAACTAACGTGATTCTCAAACATGTTTAAATATTTATCAAACGGGTTACTCACGTAATTTAAGTCGATAAAGCGGTCACCACCAGTACACGTCGGGCTTAGGTCGCGCGTACTCCATGATGAGGATTCTCTAAATGGATCGAATCATGTCGAGCAATTATCGACTTAAATTACGTGAGTAAACTGTTTGATAAATATTTTAATATTAATAATACTTCCGTAACCATATCTAGCTCGTAGTTCATCATTTAACGTTTTTTGAATTTTATACCAGTAGACGTACCGTACCATGAGTTGGGAAGTAACGTTCACGTTAGTGTTTATTCGATACGTATACTTAATAAATATACTTATACAGTAGAATAGGCCCTCACGCGCTCTTCACCAATACGTCAGTGCCGCGCCATTGAAGCTTTAAGGTCAATTGCAAAAAAATTACATTACATAGTTAAAGGCCTATATAGGTAACGAAAACAAAAAAATATATTTAATAATATTTTGTCAACTTATTTTTTGTCGGCAAGTGTGATGAAAAACATTGTATGCATCACGGTCGGTAAGCGGAATACTAACTCGAGTCATTAAAAGCCTTCTAACTTCTTCTAACACTCTCGTTAGTAATTCCGTACTTACCTCCCTTGATACACAATGTACTATTACGCGACCTTAATGTCAAGGCAATAAAATAAAGTCGTTTAAATATATTTTTGGCACTTACCTAAACCGTAACGATGTATTTGACGTCGACTGTACAATTATTTTGCTATCGCCCCTCAATTTATGAAGTAAACGGTAACGTAATCGTTACTTGCCAACTCAAGGTACGGCTACTCAATACTCAATCTTTATTGCACTTATAATGTGGTTTACAAGGTGTTACACAGTAAGTTACAGAGACATTATAACCCTGTTGGGCACGGCAATTTTTTTGTCGAGAGAGGGAGGCTTATAATTAAAGTAAATTGGTATTCTGGTATCTACGGCACAATTTAAGCGGCTACTAATTAAATATTGGAACTATGTTATTGTTATTACATTTTTTGTTTTGTATGTATTTTTTGTGTTTATAATGATTTTAAGTTATTGCATAGTTTTAGGTTGGTGTATAATTTTATTGTTGTACTATTTTGTAATCTAATATTAAATATGTTATTTGTTCTTGTTTATTCTAATGAATCTTCCATGTATTCTTGTATTGTATAATATGCCTTACTGATGAGAAACTTTTTTACTCTATTAATAAATTTTGTTGTATTGCTTTCTTGTCTGAATGAAACTGGTAGTTTGTTATACAATTTTATTGTCATATCATATGGACCGGATGAGATTAAGTTTAAGCGCGATGGGGGCAAGATTAGTTTATTTATATTTTCTACTCCTGACCTTTTTTTTGCTAGTTACATAGCTACGCACACTATTGTAAAGATATACATAATTACATCTGTCAAAAGTCTATAGTCTATTTCTCAAAAACGCACTCTCAGCCGGTAACGTAATATCGCAGCGTTGTTCGGAAAGAGAAGGCACGTGAGATATATGGGCGTCTCTCGCTGTCAGACGTCGTCACTTTCCAGACAGACTCAAAAACGTACTGCGGTCTGCCACAGACTGCCACATCACACCCATGATGGACGCCATATTGGATTTGTTCCAATCTTCGAGTTTTTACACTGCTACCAACATTAGTGCGAGGTTATTTATTACAATAATTACAATTATTAACTAAATATTTAGAAAATAGAATAGAAATTAGTTTTTTCAATTACTTTAATTTGATATATTATATTTTTGTACCAATAACTAATTTCATATTATGCAAAAGTATTTTTATCACAGGCAAGTAAGCACGATTTTAAAAGCAAAGTTATCCATAGACAATGACAGCTGCATTAAAAAAAACCTTCCCGCTTTCCGCTAGCAGTTGAAAGTCCTGCCGCGAAATCCGACATTGAGTTTCGATCATTTGTCTCTGTCACTTGAACAAAATTATTATTAGAGTAACAGAGACGGATGCTCGACTTTTGCGAATTTCGAAGTTCGTGAACGGCCCCCAGTTCAGTATAGCGCTCGGTTTGATTTGAGTCGATTTGCATTAAAGTTTGTGCAGTGTCTAAAATCTATCTAAAGTATGAGTTTTTCATCATTAATTTCTAATGTTCTGCCTGCTCTTCTTGGGAATGCAGGTAGGTATGAGCTATCAATGTTATATTAGTTATACAAACTATGTGTTTATTGGTGACAACTGGAATACGTGTGTGGCGCTCAGTAATATAGGATATTTTATGAGTTCTGTGTATGCTATGCCTCTTAGTCGTAGAAAAAGTATAGTATGCAACGTTGTATTACTAGTTCAAAAAATGCTCGCGACGTCTTAAATTGCGATACTCGCCCTTCGGGCTCGTATCGCAACTCACGCCGCTCGCACTTTTTGACCCTTATAATACCACTATTGCATAAAATACTATTTGTGGCGTATTGGGCGTGTAGCAGGTAAGTCATCGCGTTTTGTGTAAAGCTGTTGCTGGTTACTTACAAATTTGCATGCTTCGAGGATATATATGCTTGGTAATGTAAGTATTTCATGTTTTAGGAAGTAAGGGCGGCAGCTATCTGTTTGTTTAACATTTACAAGGATGCGGATCATTTTTTTTTGTAGGGTGAATAACGATAGCATGTCAGTGCTATTGCCCCATAAAACAATCCCGTACTGGAGCCAAGAGTAGGCGTATGCATAGTACGTGATTAAAGCTGTAGAGAGATCGGTAGTTTTTTTTATTTCTCGAAGGGCTTAAATAAATTTAGATATTTTTGTGTGGATTTTTTTAACATGGGACTTCCAATTCACATGGGTATATATTTATTCCTAATAAGGTAAAGTGGTTAACGACTTCTAGTTCTGTATCATTGTATGTAAAGTTTACAGGCAAGGGTTTTTTTTGATAGGGGTGACAGGGTTTTACAGCTTTTTGTCACTCGTCTGAAGGCCGAGTGTAGGTAATATAATAACATATAAAAAACGTCTAGATTGCGTTTACGTTTTCATCGGCAATTTCATACAAATTACGATGAAAACGCAAACGCGATCGAGACATTTTTTATAAGTTATTACTTATTACCTGAGTGTAGGTAGGCCTTCTGGCTCTAGTTATGAACCCACACTTCGAATTGAAAGTAATTCATATAATTTAATTGAACACAACACAACTTCACTAAACCAATACCAGCAGATGTAGCAAATCACCGAGCATTTACATAATATGCATCAAAGCCAGTCTTCATTATCAACTAGTCTTTTACAATTTACAATACTAGTACCTAGTATGAATAGTACTTGTACTAGTTTATTAATACGATAACCGGTCGTTTCTTGTCTATATTTAGTGCTTAGGCAGGTTAGGGTCTACTCTCGCTATAAGCCAGTTTATACTTTATAGCATTGACGATGAAGTAAGCCTTAGATAATAACTACGTAGTATTATTAATATAGATTTAATCGTGAAATTTAGTCGATGGAAACTAAAACTAATATTGTTGTTAGTCGAAGATTCTCACAACTAATTTAGTTGCAACTAAATTAATCGCGATTAAAAAATGACGATTGATATTTTTAATCCATTGATTAGTTAACTAAATTATTAATCGATTAATGCCCATCTTTGGATATTTTTATAATGGCTTCCTATAGATATGGTACACATTTGATTTTTAAACAATTTTGGCTGTTTTCTACTATATAAAATAAGTTACGATAACGTTTACAGACGCACGGTACAGGATACAGGAGTAGGCAACCTTTTTTTATTAGAGTTCTAAGCTCATTTAACTTTTACGTAGTTTAGTACTAAGATAATCAAGATTATCTTCATTAAATCTCCTGGTGGTGGCTATCAGGCGTACGGTCACCTTGATAGGAAGCAGAATTTGTAGCCTACGATACAACAGTGTAATGTCGCAGTCGGAAACACTTAAACATTATTTAGCTTATAGGCAGTTAATAATATTCATTAGCACATAAATATTACTCGTAATTCTAACATTTCCAACGCACGCCGAAGAGTTCAAAATAAATAAACAAGACATTGATCCGTACTAGAGGTGTGCGCCGGCACAGAAATCGCCGGCGGCGGCGCGCCGCAAAATTTTGCCGGCGTGGCGGCGCCACGCCGGCGTCAAGGTCGAATTTTTGCCCTATACGTTCATATATATGGATGGGAAGGGATTAAACACCTAGATATAGTTTAGGACAAGTTTATTATTTTAAAAATAAACACATAAAAAATTATAAGATTGCATTTTATGCGACAATTGTTATAATTATCGTGTACGAACATTATTTTATTAACTCGCAATGGGTCGAGTCGTGACATTTTGTCTACACATCTACAGATTCCCAATACTACACATTCCCAATTTTACAGATTCCTAATACTACAGATATTGTCAGTCCCAAAAATACGGATTTCGAATGCTACAAATACCCAACACTACAGATTCCCAATACTACACGTTCCCAATACTACGAATTCCCAACAGGTACTTCAGATTTCAAATACTACAGATACCCAGCTTTACAACCTCTTTATAGTACCATCATCGCCCACACTGCTAATTAATCATACATCGGTGTACACACGAAAAAAATTTTTTTTTCCATTTAAAATCTATTTTTGCATCGCGCATGTCGGTATGTTTTGCTTTGTTTGACGTTATTATTTATTACAAGCCTACAAAAACTGCAAAAATAGCCAAATTTTGAATGCGTTTTAATGTACTGATAAAAAATATTTCGTATACTGTCCAAAAAGAGGAAACATACAGACATGAGAAGTATTTTTCTTAAAATGCTTATGAAACATTTTTTCTTACAATTGGTCAATTTTTGGAGGAGGAAACAGGGGACAAAAAAAACCTTGTTTTCGCCAATTTTACTTATGTATTATCAGGCGTTATCTATTTCTAAGCCGTGCAAAGCAACAGCAAATTTTTCAAATGCCAATTTTTTAGCTTACATTACATCTCCTTTTTCCTCTAAAAATATCTTATTCAAGAAGCACAAAATCATCCATGGCAAACGCTTAAATTAATAGAATCAGTTAATAGACAGTCATTAAGCCTCCTATGGTGGCCTAACGTAGATAATGAAAAAACATCCACCATCATCATCAGCCTATCGCAGTCCACTGCTGGACATAGGCCTCCCCAATTTCACGCCACCGTTTTCGTTCGTTGGCTGCTCGCATCCAGCTCCTGCCGGCCATCCTACGCAAATCGTCGATCCACCTTGCCTGAGGGCGTCTTACACTACGCTTGCTGAGACGCGGTCTCCACTCAAGAACTCGTTTACCCCAATAGTTGTCGGGTTTACGGCTAATACGGCCAGCCCACTGCCACTTCAGCTTGCTAACACGGTGGGCTATGTCGATCACTTTGGTTCTCTACCGGATAACTTCATTCCTGATTAAACCCGACCTGATTCGGCCCGCAAAGAGACGCCGAGCATAGCCCTTTCCATAGCTCGCTCGACCTTGAACTTGTGGACCAGCCGTACCGTCAGTGTCCACGTTTCGGCTCCGTACGTCACGACGGGTGGAACGCACGTATTGAAGTGTTTTGTCTTCAGACACTGTGGGAACGACGATGTGAAGAATACAATATAAAGGAATTCTGTAGAAATCTGTAAAATTGGGAACAATTCTACTCGAGTAGTGTGTTTTTTTCGTAGGTACGTATCAATATCCTTTAGGTCTGAAAATCTGTTATCCAGAAGTGGCATTTCATGGTCAGAGGGAACCGCTTGTCGATATTCGCAAGCATATTGTTGTTTAATGCCAATATGATCGGCGTGGCGCGTAATTTAAATGATTTTATTCCGCAAAATTTTTGTCGCGGCGTGGATTTTGAAAACGTCGGCGGCGGCGGCGGCGTGGGTCCCGCGGCGCGGCGGCGCCGCGCCGGCGTGGCGCACACCTCTAATCCGTACATACGTCGAAACGAAAGTCTACATACATTGCGTACAATCATCTAAAATTCTAATTTTGTCACTAGTTTTTCCTACTCTACGCGCAATGTACTACTCGCAATTTTTCACGGTCGTCGATTTCATGACTCAACGCATTAAGTATTCATGATTTAACCTTGTGTAACTATGAAATAATTATTAAAGTAAATAAATTAAAGTAATTTCATAGACGTGTAAATATCAAAAAGTTTTACGAGTATATTAGCATTTCGACTTACTAACAAAATATCTTCCATAGATAAAAAGTAATCACAATCAGTTTCATTCACTCAATGTTTTTTTTCTAATTTAATACCTATAATTGAAAAATTTAGAGCAAATATTAAATTAGTGAGATACTGTAAATAAAATACTTACAAGTTTTAACAGCGGCCACGGTATTACTTAGATTACAAATAGATCTCAACATGAGAATAGTTAGAAGCACGTGTGTGTCGCTCGAACGGTGGCGCGGCACTGACGAGTGACGGCGGTGACGGCGAGGCTCGCCCTGGCTGTTCGCACTACTCGTCATTGCCTATTTGCGGCCGTGTGATAAAAAAGTTAAATAAACAACTTTACCTCTTAAGGGGAAATATAAAATAGGCTCAGGTATATAACAAGTTACTTAAATGAGACATAATAGTACATTACGACACAAGTGCGAAAAACATGAAATTCGAAACGAGTGGCGATGTTTTAAAACACGACCGATAGGGAGTGTTTTAAATCGACACGAGTTACGAATTTCGTTTTTGCACGTGTCTCGTACCACGTTTTTTAGTACATATGGCCCTCCGAAGTTTTGGGCCTGATGTAAAATCAGAATCACCCACTTCTCGCACTAGAGCCTAAAAAAGGCAACATCTGTACTAAAAAATAATGTTATTCTAGAGGACTCGTTACGAAAAGCAAGATTATTTTTTTATATGTACCTACCTAAAATTTCATTTACTTTTCGTACAGGGCGTTAAATAAAAAAGTGGTAATTACATTTTGGACATACCACCTATTCAGTATTCATATTCTGAGAAAGAAAAATTAAATATTTAATTTTTCAGGATAAAATTGATCAACCCCTTTAAGTCCTTGACTCTGCAAAATAAGTGATAAATTCCTCTGTATCAATAAAAAAACAATCTTGATCAGCCTACACCTTAATAAACCAACAATTTTACATGTTACACTAATCAAATTGTTGTGTTCTGCTATCACATCAAAATAGCTATAATCGCCGAATTACCGATAATACTAAACTTGTGGTCGGCTCATATCTAATAGTTATGTGATAAAATTATTGTCATACCTGCATGACAGATGGGAATTGGGAACGCACTACTTATCTTTAGGAGAAAACAAAATAATATACCTATCAACAATCATAAAAACCGACTTCAACCGATTTCTGCAAGATCCCATCATCAGACCCCGACTTGGTCCCAACGAGAGACCATCTCCGGGTTATACAGGGTGGAAAGGGACGACGTTCCTTCCCGCTGCCGACCGAGTCTACCAACCATTACGATCAACTTTCCGTATGGGACCAAGATCGAAATATCTTGAAAATAATTTTGCCCCTCATACAAAGTGAGTGATTGGTTAGAGTTCAATATTTAGTATGGAAAAGTCAATTTTCCGTGTACGCTTTCGATGTTGATCCCATACTGAAAGTTGATCGTAATGGTTGGTAGACTCTGTCGGTAGCGGGAAGGAACGTCGTCCCTTTCCACCCTGTATAGCAGTTTGATAAAAAAATTGTAAGTCGGTTCACGATTCTCGGAGATATGCATACAAAAACCTATGAGAATTCTCCTTTTTTGAAGTCTGTTAAAGCACTTATGGTTTCAAGATTTTTTTTTAATTACCTCTTCTTATTAGTAGACTTAATAAGTCCTGCCTGGCCTATTAGAAAGTGTGTTTGGGAATTTAACCCTAATCTTTAAAATAATTGCGACTAGTTTCGTTTGTTTCTAATTCAAAACAAAAACAAGTCTGTTACTAGTTCGCAACTTTTAAATTCAACTGCAGATAATATGTGCTTTTGTAAGTACACTTATGAGGCTATGATATGCCAAACCACATGTCGCCTTATCGCTACCCCAATATTACGCGATTTCATGTTACATTTTCAGGGTACCTAATTAAATCTGGACTAAGACAAAAGATACGCACTCCTGTGTAAATAAAAGAGACACGGCGATACTCGCCCAGCTATCAGCTATCACCGCAGGGCGAGTATCGCCGTGTCTCTTTTTTTACACGGGAGTGCGTATCTTTTGATCGTGTTTATAGCCGATAGTTCATAGCTGAGACCTGTATGCTTAGCACTTGATTGGTAGGTACGTCAGTATGTCGCCGCGAGACAGATTTCCCATCTTTCACTAACTAGATGAATAAAAGAGGGATGGATAGTTTATCTCGCGGCTACATATTGTCGCACTAATCACGTGCTAAGCCTACAGCGCCGAAGTGTCAATGTGACAATGTTCAATAAAGTTAAAGAAAGTGCAACATAGAACCTTGTAATATTCAGGCAGCGATATACTGAGCAGGCCTACTACCGCGAAAATCTAAATTCGTAA
>JALPQI010010652.1:0-38151 GCA_025490895.1 Thaumatotibia leucotreta
TACTTATAAAGAAATAAAACTTCAATTTATATTTGGTAGTAGCTTGACTGGAATTCATGAAAGTTGCCGCCGGCGTTCTTCTGATCAAAGAAATGATTTTTCATCTCAATTAGCAATTTGTTGTGAACTGCTTCAATTGAGATTACTATGTATATTATAAATATTAGGCTAACATTTATAATTTTCAAATGTAAGACCAATATTTTTAATATGTAATTTCATCATCATCATCAGTCTAAATCAGTCCACTGCTGGAAAACACCCTCTCCTTAGCCTATGCGTATGGACGCATTAGGAGGCAAATCCCTATAATCCCCACGCTGGGCAAGCGGGTTAGCGATCTCACGAGTGTGTCCACTATGATTCATAATGCTGCCGCCCATCATCTTTGATAAATGCATGGTCACTGACACTTCAATCCCTTAATCGACTCTTACGACACCCACGGGAAAAGTTAGCGAGGTGACAAATGTATTCCTACTGCCACAGCGACTATTCTCACCCGTTCAATACCTACGAACAAATAAAACTTGGAAGCCGCACGCTATACTAAATTGCCTTTCAAAAACGGTCCTGAATGCTTAGCCAAGTTGCCAATCGATAACGCTTAGTAGCGTGTCGTAGTTTTCCCTCTCTGTTAGTCTTTCATATTAGTGCGACAAAGACAGTTAGCTGCCTTTCGCTTAAGATTGACGATTAAGCGTTAGCGATTGGCAACTTGGCTAAGCATGCTGAATTTTAGTTGACATTGACAAGTGTCACCCCTTCTTCAAATCATCAGGTTAATGAATTTCAATATCAACCTACAGAAACTTACACCGCCATTTAAAAATAGTTGTGATTGGTCCATCATAGTTTTGATTGGCAATATTAATTTTGTATTTGTCAAAGATGTTGCGCCAATATATGCGCTGTGTTAAGAAAAGCGCTATGTTTTGCCCATCTTGGCAAAATTTAACAATTGTTTTTGAGCTGGCGTTACACGTCCATGTTATATATGGCCGCAGTTCAACACCCTTCGCTAAGACAAAGCGTGATCTTAGACAATAGGTCACGAGCACACGGCGAGGACTGTGTATACCTACATTGCACAGTTTCCATCAGATATATCGAAACGGTCAAGGTGCTCACAAACATCTGAGCAGGCATCTGTTGTCATGGCGATAGAGTGCATGTTGATATTTGGTCATTACCTATGAATATGAAATTGGCGTTTTGTATGAAGAATAGGCTACTTGACCCATTTTTAAAGTTTGTCTTATATTATTAATCAATGTCTGATTAACGGAAAAAAAATTTAGGTACAGCAAGAGAAAGTTGAAACACATTACATCTCGTGTTACTCCTTTCACCTTGCTCCCATGTCGCAGGATTCTAGAATATTTTTATCTATACACACTCTTCTCATTTCTCTAAGAATTGTTGCCGATGATAACCTTGTCCTGCCCATTGTGATTCCTGAAGGCCATATTCGATTTTTGTAAAATTTTGTATAAAAAGCCTGTTTAGATTGGAGTTATACTGAAAATTCTTTTGTTTTATGTAAAATGTAAAACAAATAGAGCAACTTTATCTTCAAATTAATTTGGTTTAAATTTCAATAGCTCATGTCTGAGTAGGATGGGTAGGACCAGGATAAAATAGAAGTTACTTAATAGTCAAAAAATTATATCAAGCTACAGTTCATGAATTCAATCAAAAATTGGGTATTCTTTTTTGCAGCCAACTGTACTAAACCCGACTAGTTCTAAACTGTAAGATTTAATTAAGCAGATCTAAATCAAAGAACCAAGTCACCTGATAAGTTTAAAACGTTCGTGTTTGTATTTGAAAGAGGCCGTGACTTTAATTTGAAATGCTGAGACAAAAACAGGGTAAAGTTTATAAAAGGTGTCGCGTCTTTGAGGGTAACATTACTCTTTGACATTGTGACCTAGTCGATTAGGTATTATGACGGCAGAAGATAATCCAGGTTTCTTAAATAATGTCAAAACACAATGATTGGTTACACTCCCTATTATTTTCCAATATTTTAATTAAAAAAATATACGTACCGCTTATTAAATTTGATGTACCTACTCGTAGTATTAAAAATATGTATTTTGGGACATTCTATCACCAACTAGTTGTCTCTATCGACTACCTACGCGTCTTTGCTGGGTAAAGTGCAGCTATGCTATTCTCTTATTCACACGTTCGACGCTGCGTTCGTCAACGAGCTCAACGTCGAGACAGCCTTGTCTAAAATCCTAGCTGTTTTATTTGATATTAGGAATTGAGGCTGTGAGCGAGGTTGTGGGCGAGTTTGTCGCTGTTTTTCGTTAGAGAATACGAAGTTCACACATTAAACGTCAAACTCTCGACGCAATGTAGTTCCAGCTCACGCCGCATTCGTCGCCGAGCACTAGTGTTGAATATCATTTTTATATAGGCTCGACGCTGCCGCAGCGCTGACACAGCGCTGACAGCAAGGCGGTTTCCTTAGAGAATAACACTGCAGCACTGATTGATAATTCCAGTTCCTCAGAAATCTGATCTGATCACCTCTTAGGACTCTCCTCTAGGTCTTTTGCCTTTTATTTTACCAGTCGCCATCAGCAGGCATAACCAAGATGCCATTCTGAAATTGTACACGATAAGCAATAATTAAGTCACGTGGCCATCCAAACGCACGGCTGCTACCAGCGTCGTGGGTTCGATACCCGGCTCGCACCAATGAGTTTTTCAAAAACTTATGTACTAAATATCATTTGATATTCACAAGAATGGTGACGGCAGTAAAAATACATTTGTCACCACCCCAACTCCTCCTGCGGGTATCGAGTCGACTAAGGGATTGAAGTGTCACTGACCACTATTTTATAAAAGATTGATAATGGGCAGCAGCGTCATCATAGTGGACACATTACTGCGATCGCCAATCCGCTTGCCAAGCGTGGCGATTATGGGCATTTATCTCCTAATGCGTCTATACGCATAGTTAATAGGCCTACGTCCAGCAGTGGACTATCATAGGCTGATGATGATTCACAAGTGAAAAACACAATTCACAAAATGTCGTCAGGAAACCTGCATACACAGAAATTCAAGGGTGTAAGTGAAGTCCCTAACAAAGTGCTGGGCCGACGAAGGGACCACACAAAATAGGCACGTTTAATGTCGCGTTGCGGAAAAAATGGCCAGATTACAACAACAACAAGTCACGTGACCATAGTATTGTTTGGAATGGTCGCGTGTCTTTTCGTACGAATCTGTCATTTTCATACATTAATTACTTATCTCTTATCGTATACGATTGTAGAATGGCATCTTGGCTAGACCTGGGGCCCATTTCTCGAAAGCTTGTAACTTGTAATGCAAGCGGAAGTCCTTTTCTAACTAATAGTGTCAAAAAGAGACTTCCACTTGTATCTTTTGAGAAATGGGCCTCTGCTGGCGTTCAAAGTTGTTACTACAAAATTGTTTTCCCAGACTATGATTGCCCTTTGCATGCATGAAGCATATCAATAAAGCTTCCCCATAAAATAAAGCCGTAGATTGAAATGAACAGTAAATCAACAGGATAAAGGCAGGGCTACACGTCACGATTAGACTTTATCGCACGTGTGGCCTGCCCTTATTGCACTCCGCAGTGCTTGAGTAGGGTGTCTGATTATCCTTAGATTGTGAGACATGTCCTAAATTATACCATCAATTAGCCTATTAACAGTCCTCTCCTGGACATAGTCCTCTCAGTAACAGTCCACTCCTCATTACTATTATATTATGCGTATGGACAAATTACGAGAAAAACGCCCACATTTAATTGTCCCGCTGGGCCGCGGATTGGCGATCGCAGTAATGTATACATGATGATGCTGCTGCTCGTCATCAATCTTCAATCGCTTAGTCGACTCTAACGACACCCACAGGAATAAATAGGGTGGTGATAAATTTATTCTTACTGCCGTCACCACATTTCTTAATATTAGTGCCAAGATTTCTCAATTATATTGCATTGAAATATTTTCAATGACTTGCTTCGTCAGGGAAACCGACTCCAATGAGAAAAAAATGAACCCGTTTTATTTTTATAACCCCAAGGAAGAGCATGCAAATAAAAAATATATTGTAATGTAATAACTCAAATTAAAGGAATAGGGTAAAATTACTAATATGCTTCTAAAAATAGCTACTTGTCATACGAAATCTATTAGCGCATTATTATTCGATATTACTTTTAAAGCCACGTTTTTTTTTTCAAATCAGCGTATTAACAATACAAATATCATCATCATCATCATCATCAGCCTATGATAGTCCACTGCTGGACGTAGGCCTCTCCTATTAACTATGCGTATAGACGCATTAGAAGGTAAATGCCCATAATCGCCACGCCGGGCAAGCGGATTGGCGATCGCAGTAATGTGTCCACTATGATGACGCTGCTGCCCATCAACAATCTTTTATTAAATAATGGTAAGTGACACTTCAATCCCTTAGTCGACTCTTACGACACCCGCAGGAGGAGTTGGGGTGGTGACAAATGTATTCTTACTGCCGTCACCACACGGCTAAATACAAATACAAATATACGAACAAGATATTTGCCCTTCAAGTCAAAGTCAAAGTCAAACTATTCTTTATTCAAGTAAGCTTATATTAATAAGCATTTTCGAATCGTCTGACATTATCAAGAAAGAGAAAAAAAAATCTACCTTCACATGTCAATAGTCTTGGGATCCTAAAAAATTAAATAAATAAATAAATGTTGGTCACCCGAGTGGCGTGCGTGCCAGCTATATATTTCCTGGCTGCATCACTCCAGCCGTTCCGAAAGGTTTGTGTTCACATTGCGCTACTGACTACAGTTGTTGTAACAATGGATTGGTTGACGATATTATAAAGATCCCTGCTGGCCTCGCTGAGACGCTATTCTGCAATCGTATACTACTATAAGCTATAAGTCACGTGACCACAATAATCTATAGTGACTTTTCGTTCGAAACTGTCATTCTCATACATATCCCCTCGTCAGTGGCGAGGCCCGATTTTAACATTTTATCAACCGCCCGCATCTGTGGCGAAGCCCGATTTGGACATTGAGTAATAAAGCTGTCTAATGTATACCTGTCTCTTGCATACTCATTGAGGTGTGTAGCTAGTGAAATAGGACAGATAGAAAACTTGGCCTTGAGCAGCCGTTGTGCGAAAGAGCCGTTGTACGGGCAGTTTCTTAGAATCGGTGGCCTGGCAATCCTTGTCTGTGACAAGGCCCGAACTAGGCTCCACAGACAATGACTTTTCGCCATTTTTGTCGTCACTGACGAGGGGTTATATTACTTATCGTTTATCGTATACGATTGCAAAATGGCATCTTGGCTAGACCTGAAATTGTGACTTTTATTGATGGACACAGTGAATCTTAATTTTGGTCATGCCATTTGACACCTCTCAATTTATGCGTCCATAAACTACGGTATCTGCTTTTTCGTGGGCCGTGATTGTGACGTTTAAATAAAACACAGTTTTCAGTATATAAAAAATGAAAAGATATTTTTACGCGGTAGTGCGAGAAGTGATTCATTTTATGTCTGGTCAAAAACTTTAGAGGGACATTTGTACTGAAAAACATCGTACGATACCCGTGCGACAAGCAATACTTCATTTATTGTGTCGTAATGTATTATTTTACCCCCTTATTCATAAACGTTTGTTAACTTAAAAAGCCGCTAATTATTGTTTGTCCCTTTCGGTCTTAACAATGTGTCCAAAAGAGCAAAAGGGACAAACAATTATTAGCGGCTTGTTAAGTTAACAAACGTTTATGAATAAGGGGGTTAGTCTTTAATCAGCATCAATATTACGTTAGTACTTTGTTCTTTTAACATCCCGCACCACATGGCGACCCCACCATACATGCGTTTAATCCTTTATCCTTAACCTAATATGCACATATTATAAAACCTATAAATGTAATTGCCATCACCGTTTAGTTGGTCAATGAAGAATCTATGTTTTCTGTACAGTAACAGTAATGAAATATGCGTACACTTCGTTGGTTAGCAACTACAGCACGGCAACAGTTGTGGATAATACATAAATACAAAATGATAATGCCCTCATCGGAATTCGAACCTGGAACCTTCAGGTTTGCCAGGCAAGGCCACTACCAACTGAATTATAGAACCCGTCGATGTAATATGGAAATCTAATAGTTATATTACGATCGCATCTACATTTCAAGGACTACGAATCCGAATCGACGTGTTTGTTATCTTTGTTGGGTCTCTGTTGCACTTGCATATTTATTCGTAAGTATGACTAAGATGCATCACATCGATCTCAGTACCTATTCTGAACCCGTAGCTCGTTGATGTACGGAAAGCGGTTAGAACTGGAAGTGGATTCATGTCTGCGGGTCATTCGTGCAGCCACGTCTAATAATATGTATACATACCAGTACGTATGTCTGAGGGACAAGGTTGAAAATCGTTTAGATATTTTAGACGAACTTGGACTGTGATTTCGGTAAGTTTTATGTTTTGTTAGTAAGTAGTTTAAACTGCGATCACAGAGATAGAGAAACGATTAGGTAATTTACTTGATGCTTTATCCTCTCTAAATAATAATTATAAACAAGGGTTATTCAGCCACTCTCCTGGATGCTTCGCCAAGTTGCCAATCGCTAGCGCTTAGTAGCGTATCGTAGTTTTCCCTCTCTGTCACTCTTTCATAGTAGTGCGAGAAAGACAGTTAGCTGCCTTTCGTTTACGATTGACGACTAAGCCTTAGTGATTGGCAACTTGGCTAAGCACCCAACAACAACATTATGTTGTGCCAACTAGTAATAATGAATATGGCAGTCGAGAGTGGACACGCGCACTGCCTAACATCTTGAATATACTTCCACGGATTACCAAGGGCAATAGAACTAATAAGCAAGTAATAAATTTGTATAAGAAGATGTTATTAGATAAGTTACCAACTCACCTCAAACAAGCGGCAGCTGAAATAAATTAACTAAGAACCACTAACATAATATAAGGCATGTTCCTAAAACTAACTCATTAAAATCTAATATAGTATAATAGATTAAGAGTTAAGTTAGTTAGTAGCAGTTTAATTTTTTTTTTACTTAGGTCGTCTGAACACCTTGCGGATAGACGTCCTATGCTGCGTATGCCAGTAACGTAGAAGTACCAGTGCGTAACATGTCAACAGAGAATATTTATTTGAATCACGATATTTTAGTCATATATAAATCTACATTAAGTATTGTCATGTGTTTTGGGAGAGGAGATTGTAAGATTTGTTAAATAGTATTTTATAGGGTGAAAATATGGAAATTTTTCAAAATTACAGATTTTCTTAGTCAACTCCATTGTACGAAAAAAGTGCATTTGCTGGCAGTCCCAATAGATGGCACTTCAGTACAAGTTTGGATGTCACATATTGGGACTTCGAAATATTAACACTCAGTCCAACCTGTCTTAAAATTATGTACCTAAATAATTTAGATATACGCCAATTATTTCAAAGTTGGGATATGAAGCATTAAAGACGTACATTTTTCATCGTTTACTACGGTGGCTCGATGACCCGAAGAGGATCTTGGATTTCATCGTTTAAATGTCCCAATAGTTGATTTTATCTTATCGATGGCAACTTAAGCTATGATGACGAGTATTGGTACAGCGTCGGGTACTAGTACTTTTACCTTACATGGTCTCCACTCGAGTACTTTTTGCCCACACTGTTGCTCCTTATCCTTGTTGCTCCAAACGAGACGCAGTTAGAATGACAGAGACAGCTCCAAGTTTTCGTACTTGGTAAGACCTCAGGGCGCATAACGACGTAACGTAAATCTGCCAAAGGGGCGGGGCGGGCAAGACCGTCGCAAAATTCACAGCTAATGAGATTGTTCCTGCGAATGTAGCCGATTTATGCAGTCGCCATGATGTTTAATAAAGAGAGACTGTACTTATTAAGATGTCATATTATTATAAGGTTCAGTCGGGTTTCGAAAGTAGTCTAATTTCGACAGGCACATAAAAATCACCATTATTTCCATCCAAAGATTTCCCTTCCAAAATTCTCCGAGCATTTCTGATTTTCGTTATTACCTGCACCTTACCAAATGTTAAAGAGAAACTGTACCTAATGTTTTCAAAATGAAGAGGTCATAATAAGAAGACATACGTTTGATGTGGGACTCGAACCCACTACGTCATCATCGTTTACGTGGCGCGTCATTTTTAAACGGTTTTTATTAACTTCACCGCGTATCAACTGTCGTCGATGCTTCAAATCTTGTGATAGATTTTTCGACCACTTCTACTGCACCGAAATCAATAAAAGTTGGAACTCTTATCAAGTCCCCATGACAATGCAATATTATGATATTTGTATCCTTGTATCCTCAAAGCCTGATGCTGGAGACGTACTGCTTACCTTAACTGAAAGTGTTAGACACGTGAAAATGAAAGTATAGCATGTTTGGCATAATCAAGTCCTAACAGCCTGATCTTGACTTCCAACTCCTCACTCCTGATGCTGCAGTACTGCCTACAATAACTGCAAGGTTTATTTTTTATCGATATCTTGATTTTAAAGAAGTTCTTTAGATATTAAGTAGAAACATGCGAATTTAATACTAACGTCCAACTCCTCAAATCTGATACTTCAGTGTGACTGCCTGCCTCAAACGCTAGGTTTAGCGATATGTAGATTTTGAAGTACTGCTTTAGATATTTGGTAGAAACATATGGATATAATTATCATCATCATCATCATCATATCAGCCGAAGGACGTTCACTGGTGAATATAGGCCTCCCCCAAAGATTGCCACAAGGACCGGCCCTGTGCCACCCGCATCCAGCGACCTTCACCAGGTCATGAGTCCACCTTGTGGGAGCCTACCCACGCTGCGCCTTCCGGTACGTGACCGCCACTCGAGAACCTTACCGCCCCAATGGCCATCGGTTCCACGCGCGACGAGCCCCGCCCACTTCAGTTTAGCGATTCGAAGAGCTTTATCGGTTGCTTTGGTTCTGCTGCGGATGATCTCATTTCTAATCCGATCTCCCGCAGAGAGACTCTTAGCATAGGCCTCTCCATTGCCCTTTGGGTGACTTTAAGCCTTATGAGGCCCATTGTAAGCGACCACGATTTAGTACCGTATGTCAGCGGCCCTCCGGCTGATAGACTCATAGGGTCACGGCTGATAGGGTGACAGCATGAGTGATTCGCGTAGGGCGAGCCGTCGGGCCTGCGGCCCTCCAGCTGATAGAGTGACAGCGTGATTCACGTAGGGCGAGCCGTCGGGCTTGCGGCCCTCCAGCTGATAGAGTGACAGCGTGAGTGAATCGCGTAGGGAGAGCCGTCGGGCCTGCGGCCCTCCAGCTGATAGAGTGACAGCGCGAATCTAAGGTACTTTTTGTATGAATAACACGTCCATTTGAGACACTTCGGGCATTCAAGCTTCCATTAACCACGCCCAGCCTTTGGTTTTCAGTGAGCGATCGAGATATTTAAGTAATAACATTTTTTTAGTGTCGAATTTCTAAAAATATCTATTCAGCAGGGATTCGCCTCCCGTTACACATAAAATAATGTCCATTACGTTTACAAAAGTGTCGTGATTCGTGATGAAAGCCCGAGAGTATAAACGCTACTTAGCATGCATAATTGTATTACATATTACAAACAACATCTTTGATCTAGGATAAGTAGGTATAGTATCGGAAATTAACTTAACAGTTGCACTAAAAACTTGAAAATAAAATAAGTAAAAAAAGTTTTAAGTTAAACGGTTTTTATTGCACCAAAAACGAGAAAATAAAAATTAGTTATAACTAACCGTAGATGCTACTTTCTGTAAATTACTCACGTGAAACTATTATCACTGTAATCTTCCCAAGTCGGATGCTGAAAGTCACGTTTAGCCTTTATGTCAGTGGATTAAGCGTTACCTAATCGGAAACTTTTACCAAACTAAAATAAAAACGTGGGGCGTTATTATAAAGAAACATACAAGTTCAAAATATGTATTTGTAGCTTTAATTTTGCAATTAATCATCCATCTGTTCCATCACTTCTACAGAGGTAAATAGCTTTTATCAAGGCCTGAACAAAACTTATTACACTATTGCTGTCTTGATTTCTATGTGTGTTCTTAAATAACTATAGTGACTTAATCACAATTGCGTACGCCCCACGTTTTTATTTCGGTTTAGTAAAAGTTTCCGTTTAGGTAACGCTTAATTCTCTGACATAGAGTCTAAACGTGGCTTTCAGCATCCGACTTGGGAAGACTACAGTGATAATAGTTTCACGTGAGTAATCTACAGAAAGTAGCATCTACGGTTAGTTATAACTAATTTTTATTTTCTCGTTTTTGGTGCAATAAAAACCGTTTAACTTAAAACTTTTTTTACTTATTTTATTTTAACGTCAATAAGCTACTATTAACTTTTAGACTGTAATAATCCTGTCAAATATATTAAAATCCCAATCGAAAATATGATTTTAAATGATTTATTTTGAATGAAATTAAATATATAATAAATAAAAATATACGCTTGTATTGTGCAGGTGCTTGGCAGCGAGATAAATGTATATTAAATAAATACGTATAAGCACTCTTACATCAGGAAAGAACATAAATTTCTCACAAATGTACTTAACTTCTCACAAATATTTTGAACCCACGACCTCCAGCTTAGTAAGCAGAGTCACTAGCAAATAATGTACACCAATCGTCAGTAGAATATAATAAAAAGTGAACAAATATGGCTGACATTCCATAGCAGCAGTGGACGTCTTTCGACTGATATGATGATGATGATGAAACGGATTATCTCGCGTATATTAATCAAATTTAACCTCATCTCGACATTTAGAATACTTTACAGCGGGCGAGTCTTTAGGTTTAATTACATGTTTTTAGATAGGTACTACTGGCGATTGGTATACGGCAGCCACAGAATAGTGTTAGTCTAAACGATAATTCTCACCATTTCCAATGTATTGAACATCATACCTACTCGTATATCTCAATTTCCCTTTCATAAACTAAACGGTTTATAAACACCCAGTCTGATAAGAGTTAACCCCTTCAAGTAACTCCCCATGAAACTCTCAGAGTTAAATCATGGCCACCCTACAGCCTCCACTAACCAATTGGAAATACATTCTCGTAACGTCGCGTGAGATCTGCGGAGCGATTGCTTTAATGGACGACCGGGATTGTCTTACCCCAACTTACCCATTAGACCGGGAGCTAAACTAAGATAAAAAAAACCTGTAAAGTATTCGAAACGTCTGGATGAACTGAAACTGAAATTAGATTAAATTCAACGATTAATATCGATTTCGTACTACAATTAATATAGGTATATTACTTACATTTTTTTACCTTATAACCTAGACCTTAATCGCTGAGTTTCTCACGCTTATTAATAATAAATTAATTACCTTTATATACATTCTTAATAGAACAGCGAAAAGAACTTATATTCATAAACGTAGCTACGTAATAGGAGTACCTAGGTAAGAATCTATTGCAAAAATTCAAGGCTATCTGCAATTCTGCGATGTACCTTCACCGGTATATTTTCCCAATCATAATAAGTGATAAGTCAGCCATATTTGTTACTTTATTTAATTTAAAAACATTACATTCACGGATTATTAAGTGATTAAGTTTTTGAAAGTGTTCTTTGTGAAACCGCGTCAAGCTACGATTCAGAAATCCAATTAGGTCTCATGCCGAAGCCAGCTCCCGGGCTATTCTGAGTTATCCTGTAAGAAACTGCGTAAGATTTAATTTCTTTCCGAAGATTTAGTTCCGAGGGAATGTAAATTTAGAAGGAATTTATTTGGCGGGATTTTGGTTAAGTTCGTTCGCTGATCGACGGTGTATCATTTGGCCCAGTTTCTACTTTATTTAAAGACAATTCCTAATTTCAATAATCGATTTGATAGTTATACAATACGAATGTTTCCAACAGTCGCTATCAGTTACAGTTTTTTTTTTTTTTTATGCTATAGGTGGCAAACGAACAGACGAATCGCCTGATGGAAAGCGATTAACGTCGCCCATGGACATCCGCAACACCAGAGGCGTCGCAAATGCGTTGCCGGCCTTTAAGGTGGGAGTACGCTCTTTTCTTGAAGGTTTGAAGGTCGTATCGGTCCGGAAACACCGCTTGTGACAATTCGTTCCAAAGTTTAGCTGTGCGAGGCAGGAAGTTACGAGAAAAGCGCACAGTTGAGGACCGCCAACCATCTAAATGGTGAGAATGAAAACATTGTCGCGTAGGGCGGTGGCGGAAAGAAGCGGCAGGTATTAATCCGAGCAACTCCTCGGAACACTCCCCGTAGTACATGCGATAGAAAATGCAGAGCGAGGCCACATCTCTACGCAGCGCCAGGGTATCAAGCCGATCAGAAATACGTTGGCAGTTGACAACTCGAGCTGCTCTCCGTTGGATGCGGTCTAGAGGGAGAAGCTGGTACTTAGGTGCTCCTGCCCAAAGATGAGAGCAGTATTCCATATGCGGGCGAACTTGCGCCTTATAAAGCTGTAGGCGGTGGGCCGGCGTGAAGTACTGCCTCGATCTATTGAGCACACCGAGCTTCTTCGAGGCCAATTTGGCCTTACCCTCTAGGTGGACGCGGAACTGGACATCACTCGAGATGTCAACACCAAGAATTCCAATACTGGCTGTGGCAGATAGGGAAGTGCTCTCGAAACGGGGTGACGCGACAAACGGAAGCTTTTTCGCGGTGAACGCGCAAACCTGTGTCTTAGTAGGGTTAAATCGGACCAAATTAAGCCGACCCCAATCTGAGACTTCTTTTAGGGAGGTCTCAATTTCAGACACAAGTTTGTTCCGGCTCTCAATGACGTTTTCCCGGGAAATATTAGCACGGCCGGTGTAAGAGGCATCACCCGTACTATCATCCGCATAACAATGAATGCCGCTAGTATGCAACATGTCATTAATATGCAGGAGGAATAGCGTGGGTGATAGCACACAGCCTTGAGGGACAACAGCATTCACAGACATTAAGTCAGAGCATTCACCGTCAACAACGACCTTAATGCTTCTGTCTGCTAGAAAACTGCTGACCCATTCGCATAATTTCCCTGTAAGCCCATAGGATGGAAGTTTCGAAAGAAGGGCTTTGTGCCAAACGCGATCGAAGGCCTTCGCAACATCCAAACTAACTGCCAGTGCCTCACCTTTTGTCTCTATCGCCATTGCCCAGCAATGTGTCAGGTAAACTAAAAGATCACCAGCCGAACGACCCCTACGGAAACCGTATTGTTGGTCACTCAGGAGTTGGTGATCCTCAAGATACCCGAGGAGCTGACGATTAATTATGGACTCCATAACCTTCGACAAAAGGGAGGCTATAGCTATCGGCCTGTAGTCGGTTGGATTTGAGCGGTCGCCTTTTTTAGGGATCGGGTGCACCAAAGCTGACTTCCACGAAGTCGGGACTACGCCAGAAGAGTAGGAGAGCCGAAAAAGACGCGTTAAGACCGGCGCCAACTCAGGGGCACACATCTTCAAAACAACCGCGGGGATACCATCAGGCCCACTGGACTTATGGATGTCGAGGGAGCGAAGAGCCTTACGCACAGAGCTTTGGCGGAACTGTACATCCGGCATACAGCTCTCGCACCGCGGTATAGACGGCGGCGCTTGCCCCCCGTCATCCAAAGTCGAGTTGGACGCAAAAAGCTTACCCAATAAATCGGCTTTGTCCTTTGCGTCGTGGGCCAACGAATCATTCCCCGTATGCAGAGGTGGGAAAGACGGCGTGCAGAAATTCCCCTGGATAGCTTTGGCAAGAGACCAGAACGCACGAGTTCCCGAGGGGAGGCGCTCTAGTTTCTCGCCAATCCTACCAATGTGCAACGACTTTGCTCTGGCAATGGCTCTTTTGAAGGACCTGGAGGCAAAGTTGAACTCCTTTTTTAATGCGCTGGTATTTACATCCTGAACCGCCGCTGCATTAGCCCAGGCTTGGTAGCACTCCATCTTTCGGCGAGCCGCCTTTTTGCAGGAGCGATCAAACCAAGGCTGGGTTTTGCCACCAACAGGTACCGCAGAGGATGGAATGAAAAGTTCCATCCCCTGAAGCACCACGTCAGCAACAGAGTCAGCAGCGATATCAGGATCATCCGGCGGTATGAAGCAAACCTGCCCCCAAGGGTAGGACGCAAAAAACACCCGCATCCCATCCCAGTCTGCTGACTTATAGTGCCACACACGGCGGCTGCAAGCAACTCGCCGACGCGGCGGGCACGTGAGTGGCACTGTACTCCGGATGAGGCAATGATCCGAGGAACCGAGAGGGGCTACAACGGATACATCATAACCAACCGGGTGAGAAGTCAGCAGAAGGTCCAACAGGGAAGGTTCCTGGCTCTCCACATCTGGGATTCGCGTAGGCGCTGTAATCAGTTGTGTCAAGCCGTAGGTCAGAGCAAAGTCGTGAACAGATCTCCCCGCATGATCAGTCTTGCTGGAGCCCAGCCATTCGGCATGGTGGGCATTGAAATCGCCAAGAACGATGATCTCGGCGGATGGGATCTGCTGCTGCACAGAATCTACAGCCGTTTGTATCTGCTCCAAGAGTCGGTCAGTTTCGGCATCACCGCTATGGGACCTATAGAGGCACGAGTAGACGCGAGGATGATCGCCGCAGTCAACACGCAGCCATAAGGTGGAAAGGTCCCTACCTTCAAGATTGCTGAGGCGACGAGAACTGATATCGCCTCTAACGTACACACACACTCCAGCCCTAGGGAGAAAGGAATGCTCCAGTTCGTACCCAGGGTAGGAGAGGTATTTCGTGTCCGCTGGAGACGATATCTGCGTCTCTGTTAGAAAAAGCAAGGCCGGCTTGGCTGTCTCTAGGTGATGATGGACAGCATTAAGATTTGAATGCAAACCCCTGATGTTGCAGAAGTCCACAGCGAGCGTGGCAGGGGCTGCCGTAGCCGTCTTGTTCTTGCCTCGGGAGGATGGTGGATGGCGGAGCGCGGATTTGCCCCCCCCCAGAATACGAAACGGGGCGCTCTCGGCGTCCACGCTCAGGCACGACATTACCTGAGCATGGAAGCCCAGAAAGGGATTCTCCAGCGCTAGTGCAGCTGGTACCCTCCTGGGGTAGTTTCATGATCTGCGCTGTCATCGTCATTAAGGGGGAGATTGGGGGGGTTGGAGCTCTGGAAACCTTACTCACCGTCAGAAACACAACATCACATACCTATTTAATAGGTAGTATTGCTATTATGGCTGCGGTATTCCGTAAGGTGGAGGTATTTCCCCAGACAGGCTGCTCCAGATTCAAGCAAAATTAAATTTCGCTGTGCCCTACCTCACTTGTTGGGCGTAGTTTAAAGACATACCCGGGTCAAGTGTATGATCAGTAACACTTTAGTCCCTTAGTCGACTCCTACGATTCGAATGAGCCCAAGCATGACCAGATCTGGAAGAATCGGGTTTTCGAGATTTAATTTCGAAAACACTCGCTTATTCATATTTTTGAATACCATGGCCGCTCGCAGGATCGCAGGATGCTTAGCCAAGTTGCCGATTGCTATTTAGATTATATTATTTGATGGGAAGTATAGATAGAAATGGGGTGAAAGTTTTCTTCGTAGCGCTGATATTATCGATCTAAATTGATTTTTCGGTGTAGGTCGTATTAAATCAATGAGAAAAATCAAATATAAGCATGAAAATGGATATACTCGCGTATAAAATATAAGTTAGTAAATACAGGGTGTAAGTCTAATACGGGCGAAGCTCTTAACGGGTGTTAGTTTACTACATAATAAGTACATTCAAATAACTTTTCCTTAAAATTTGAACAACAAAATTTTCTATACAAAATAATTCGGTGCGCAATGTAGAGCAACATACGCGAGTTAAACACCCGATGACAGCTAATTTCAAAAGCAGATGACATAACTGCCATATCAACAATAACAAATGTTCGATTGTTCGTATCTACATTGCTGCTCCGATAATCTTAAAAAAATTCTGTGGGGTCATAATTAAGAGTAACTTTAAAAAAACCTTGTAATCCATGATTACACTAATGAATCCCATGCCTGGTTTAATTGATCGCCCGTATTAGACTTACACACTGTATAAGTAGTAAGTATAAGTAAATATAATTCAAATATAAGTAGTTGGACAGGGTTATGATTTTCAACGAGATCCTCTTTATATTAGAAACATTCTTTGAAGAATCGTTGTCAGCCTCCGTAACCTAGTTGGTGGTAGTGTGCCTACGAAGCTGGAGGCTCTGGGTTCGAATCCAGGCGAGGGCATTATTTGTGTATTTATTTATCACAAAAATTTGTTCCTTGATCGTGGCTGTCTATGTATACCTATTTTAAGTTTATGCATGTGATAGACTTACTTGTATATATCATCGCTTAATAATCATATTATAAGCCTTAAGCTTACCGTTGGAATAAATTATAGTTGCCGATTTCTAAGAATGAACTTTTGACAGTTCTTTATAGATTCATCCTTATTAATATGAGGGTAAGACTCACCATTTTTTCGATAGTCTTAACGTCATAATATATGTAACGCTCATTTCAATGTCAAAACTGTTAAATGTTTCATCAACTATGGTTTGATTTGTGTAAGATGTCCCAAGATATTAATTTTTTTTATTTTATAAAATGTTACCGTGATTTAAAACAATGGAAAATTAAAAATATCACAAATTCGAATCCTGATTTTAAACTTAGAATTGGCCACTGAATCTAATGATTTGAGTACCTAACTCTAAGTAATTAAGGGACTTATAAATTAGGCTTTCGTGAAAATACTAAAGTACCTTAATTTAGTGTAAATATACGGGGATATGGGCGGATTTTTATTTTGTTGTAGTTTTTTAAAATTTTCCAAATTTGGACTTTTTACATTTTTTCTACTCAGAATTACGAGCTCTTTCGGTCCAGATAGAAATAAAAAAGTGTCCCAAAAAAAAATCCATTGAGTTACTATTTCTCATGTATACACTCTTCGACCGTAACTTAGTGGAAGACAAAGAAATGTATGGAATTCTCGAGACAGTTTTTTCTGCTAATGAGGATCGAAAGAGCTCGCGATTCTGAGTATAAAAAATATGAAAATATCCAAATTAGGAAAATTTTAAAATCTCACAACAAAATAAAAATCCGCGCATATACTTAGTGTAAATATAAGATTTTACTTGATCGACATAAAGCGTAAGTTTTCGAGACTAAGAATAGATCAACTTCCAAGTTTCACAAACAATTGTCACCGGAAGGTTCATGGAATTTCATAGTCCAAAAGACAAATATTTTCAATATAGCAAAACACTCTACAAGTAATTTCGAAAGCGGGCACTCGAAGAAACAGCCGAGACCGCGGGGAAATATAATAACTTTCCTATGTAGATTAGACATTGTCCGACATCGCCGTCTCCATTTTGCTGGCTGTAGCCAGATTTCCAACTACCTACGAACAAATAAAACATGGAAGCCGCACGACATACTAAATTTCCTTTCAAAAACGGTCCTGAATATTGTAGTTGACAAGTGTCACCCCCTATTCAATGCATCACGGCAATAAATTTGAATGTCAACCTATAAAAACTTAAACCGCCATCGCCATTTACAAATACATAGTTGTGTTTGGTCCATCAAAGTTTTTATTGGCTATATTCAATAAACATTTGTCAAAGATGTTGCGCCGAAATATGCGCGATGGCACGAAAGCGTGTCATACTTCCTGGCGGTGACATGGTGTCGTACAGTATTCAAACTAACATCAAAAAAATGTACATGAAATGTACGAAATTGTACGCTAATTAAAAAAAATGTACTACACGTACGAGACGAGAAAACGGTGTTAATCTGTCACCGCTAGGAAGCATACTTCCTGGCGGGGGCTATTTATTTTGTTATGTTGCAGCCGAGTTTTCAATGGGCATGTCAACGACAGGAGAAAGAACTCGAAAGGAGGATCCAAAACGCTTGGAAGAGCTATTGGTCTATGAAACATCTACTAAAGGGAGACCTACCACTTACCCTTAAGCGGAAACTCGTTGACGTCTGCATTCTGCCTGTCCTAACCTACGGTGCTCAGACATGGTCATTAACAGAACTGCAGAAGACCAAACTGAAGGTTTGCCAACGAGCCATAGAGCGCAGCATGCTAGGAGTAAAACTTATCGACCGAGTCCGGAAATCTACGCTGCGCTCAAAAACCGGGATCGTTGATGTGGGAGCCAAAACTGCCAGGCTAAAGTGGGACTGGGCCGGCCACGTCTGCCGCATGCATCCACAAAGGTGGGCCATTCTAGCCACGGAGTGGAGGCCGCAAGGGCGACGTGGGCGTGGCAGGCCTAGGCGTAGGTGGCGGGACGACCTGGACGCATTTCTTAACGACTGGCCACAAATTGCTCACGACCGGGATGAGTGGAAATCCATAGGGGAGGCCTTTGCCCAGCAGTGGGACACCTTACAGGCTACATAATAATAATATAGTCTAATATAGTCCGTCGGTTCCTCTCTCTGCGACCTTAACCACCGGCAGCTTGGGCCCGCCCCGTTGCCGGCGGCACCCTAGGTTAGGTTTTTATAATGTGTTTATATTTTATATTGTTTTTGTATGTTGTATTGTATTTTACTTTTATAACCATATTATAACAACCTAGCCTAAGAGAATATTTAAATAAAGGAGATAATAATAATATTATTATTATTATGTAGCCTGTAACCGCCTGCCTCGATAGCAAAGAGAAATCATTGTTATGGCAGGTGTCCGGACCTCTTTCCTATAGTTCCATCTCTGATCCATCCATCCCCCATCACCATAGCCCATTAGTCTTTTCCATCACTTTTCAATAGTCTCTATACGCCTGCTGGGACCGGTTTACGGATATCTATTGATGTGTCCGTGAATGGGTTGCAGCAGGTGTACAACACAGCAAATTTCTCCAAAGGGCCTCTACGTGTTGGATCTATATCCCCGCGCAAGCCTATCAAAAAACCGGGATTTGTAAGCCCGTGATTCGAAAGGAGATACAATAATAATAATATCAATTAAAAAATATGTACGAAAAATTTACGTTCTGGTATTGCTGAATATCTCCGTAGAAATAGTTTCTCGTTTCTAATATAACGAATCATACTCCTATTTCCTATATCATTACGCGCAGAAGTTATTTACAATGATGATTAATATGGAAACAGTTTATGTATCTACTGCACAATGTAATAAGAGTTATGTACACGCATAAATATGTACGACGACGATTATATGCCACTTATTGATGTGTATAATTGATCAAACACGTTAAATAAATCAAGTTCAATTGAAATGTTTTAGTACCAAATTAAAGCAACTATGAGATAGATATACCCAAAAATGCTTTAGGACCAGAACGTACATTTCTCGTACATATTTTTTCATTGGCATGCCCATTGAAAATTCGGCCGTAATATAACAAAATAAATAGCCCCCGCCAGGAAGTATGCTTCCTAGCGGTGACAGATTAACACCGTTTTCTCGTCTCGTACGTGTAGTACAATTTTTTTAATTAGCGTACAATTTCGTATATTTCATGTACATTTTATTGATGTTAGTTTGAATACTGTACGACACCTCACCGCCAGGAAGTATGACACACGAAAGCGCTATGTCCTGCCCATCTTGGCACAATTGAGCTGGCGTTAGACGTCCATGTTATATAATATATGGTCACAGCCAACGTTAATCTATAAACATTTAATTAATTTATTTTTAAATTACATGCAACTGAGGTGATGGGATTGGGCCGGCCACATCTACCGCATGTATCCGGAAAGGTGGGCTAATAAGGTTTGGTCGGAGAAAAAATTACCGTGTGATTAGCAGTGATCGGTTTTTTGGATTCTCCTGGCGGGTCTCCTTAATAACTTGAAAAATAAACTTTAATTATATTGCCATATTTCTGTTTCATAAAGTATGCTCTTGTTTGTGTAATATTTATTTATTTAAGCTTTATTGCACAATTAATGAAATAACTACAAGTGCCGGACTTAATGCCTTATGACATTCTCTACCAGTCAACCATTGGGTCAAACAGAAACTTGTATTAGGTGCAGGATTGAAAAGAAATAAGAAACACAAAATAGTGTTAAAATATAAAACTTTATAGTCACAATCCCGCTAGGGGGAACCCAAAAAACCGATCACTGGTGACTAGGTAGATTTTGTGCACCTAATACTATCCCAAACTATTGTCTATTAGCTCTAGCTCTGTATAGGTAGTAGCTAATTAAATAACGGTAAACAAACAATGAGGGTTTTTAATAAATTTTCCGACACTATGGAGCGGTGAGATGGCAGCACTGTAATGTAAGGTCCAACAAACGAAATAAATACGGGAATTTAACTTTCTACTTGGTTGACGTAACTAAAGACCGAAGAGCTTTGGCGACTTCCTCGCACAACGCATCAGTATTGCGATACAGCGAGGAAATGCGCCAGCATCCTCGGTACAATGCCTCAAGGGCCAATATTAGATATAGTTTAGGTTAAGTATATTTTGTTAGATTTAATCTATGAATATAAATTGTAGAATTGAAAATAAATATATTTAAAAAATGCATGTTAAAAAAAATCAGCCTATACCTATATCTTTTGGTTTTTAATTCTTGAAACCATTATTTTAGCGATATTGTTTTGTGATATAAATCTTAAAAAATGAGCCAAGTCAATTCCCCTGTTTTATAGCTCAATCTTCAGTTCAGCGACCGTTTTCTAGTGTTTCCATTACAAAATAATTCGATTTTCGATATTTTATGTTCAGTACCTATGAATCTGACAGCTGTTTGGGCCTCACATCTACGTAGCGCCACCTGGTGGCAAAAAAATACCGTAAACCCTCATTTGTACAAGTTTGGGTAGTAAGTGGCAGGGTGCCAAGAAGGCTGGCGGCATTGCCGCGTTGGACGGCAATGCCAACGCGTTGCGCGAGATAGCATAGCAACCAGCCCTAAATACCAAACACTATACTTAACTTAGGGCACCTTCTAGGTTAAGTCACTCCATCTTAGGCCGCGTCTCTGCCCTCAGCTAGTCTGTGGCAATGAGTAAGCCCATTACAAATTAAAAAAAACTAGACGAGCTCTTATTACCTAGCGACGTAGTGAGTGTTGTGTGCAGCCCGCTTTTCGACAAAAGTGACAATGAGGGTAGTTTTCCTCCTTCGCCGCCCCCGCCAGCGCTGCCCGCGGCCAGCACCCGCTCTAGCAGAGCGCAAGCCCGCAGTACACGTCGGGCTTTGGTAGCGGGTACTCCATGATGAGGATGAAAAAATAAAATTTTATTAATCATCAATTCATCAAGGTCGGGCGGGAAACGTCAAAATTAAAAAAGAAAGCTCCTCTAGTACTATTAATCAGAAATGACAATTTAAATTAGGTTGGCAGCTATGTATTTCATTACGTCTTGTATCACGCGGTGTCTTATAATCCAAAAACGCACTGCGTGTATGTATAATATAGACTTATCTTGCTGTAAAGTAGGAGTTTAAAGGTGTGTTCCCGACCTTGTAAATGACAAATAAAAGTACGAGAGTAGGAATATGTTTGAGTCTCAGATTAGTAATAATTAAAAAAAAAAACTTTTTTTAAATATATATTTGTTTTCAAAACTACAATTTATGTACATGGATTAAATCTAACTAATCTACTTAACCTAACCTATATCTAAGATTGGCCCTTGTGGCATTGTACCGAGGATGCTGGCGGCATTTCCTCGCTGTATCGCAATACTGATGCGTTGTGCGAGGAAGTCGCCAGCTCTTCGGTCTGTAGTTACATCAACCAGACGTTTCGCGATCTCAGCAAACAATTTGCGTGCACTGGGGCCCCAAGAACCAAGAATAAACCTAAAAAAAAACTATTTTTGTTTTTCTATATTCTACCTTTCCGACTCCCCATTTCTTCGCCCCCCGCGCATTGTGCGTGCGTTTTTTCATTTAGCCAGAGCCTGGGCCTTTGTGTCCAAATTCAATTTGTTTTTCATTGCGCCTTCAATCTTTGTAAACAAATGCGCCTAGTCCGGACGATTGTCCCCAATTGCTAATTTCGCCATTGTCAGCGGAAGAAAAGATTGCTTTTGGTGTGTGTATATAAAATAAATTTTTATTGGATAAGGGACTGGCCATGCACTGAGGATAAGGTTCATAAGTAGCGGAACTTTCATTGATAACATTTTCTGGAACTTAGATTGAATAAAAAATGTGTCATGCCTTAGTAGACAAATTTTCGATAATGTATAACATACAAGATGACCTTAGTAGCTCATTTCAATCTCCGCAAATTTTTAAAAGCCTATAATTTAATGTTAGCGGTTATTTGTCTCAAACAACCAAAATACATGCTTTAAGGCTTTTCATTATTTCTCAGGGTACCTATACACTGAAAAAAATATTTAACTGAACTACTTTGGCTATTTCATCATTAACCATAATTCGGTATGGCGTTACTAAAGTTAATTTATATTAACAAACAGGTTTGCGTATTAAAAACCAAACGGATAATGTTATTCTAAGTTGGGCTATTCGTAAATAAATGCTTGTATACGTCTTACATTAAAACAGTAAACAAATTGAAGTGTTCACATGTAAATAACCCGCTTGGTCTAATTTAAGAGTAAGCATTGACATTATGCAACAAAAACCAAGTCCTAGCTTCTAACAAAGACGATGTTATTATCCATAACATAAAACTGTTTAGATTTAACTCAACAATGATTTGCTATTATAATACATAATTTTTGCTACTCTAGCAGACCATTCGCTTTATCTAACCAAATAAAATACAACGTGTAACCAAACGTACTTCATTATATAGACAATACTTAGCATAGAAATAACCAAACGCTTTTGTTACACCCCCCCCCCCCCCTCGCACCGCGCGGAAAAACTGTTTATACTCGTCGTGTCCGTCCGGCAATCAGATGCATCGTGTTGTTTTTTTAAACGGTTTTTATTAACTTCACCGCGTATCAACTGTCGTCGATGCTTCAAATCTTGTGATCAATTTTTCGACCACTTCTACTGCACCGAAATCAATAAAATTTGGAACTCTTATCAAGTCCCCATGACAATGCAATATTATAATATTTGTATCCTTGTATCCTCAAAGCCTGATGCTGCAGACATACTGCTTACATTAACCGAGAGTGTTAGACACGTGAAAATGAAAGTATAGCATGTTTGGCATAATCAAATACTAACAGCCTGATCTTGACTTCCAACTCCTCACTCCTGATGCTGCAGTACTGCCCACAATAACCGCTTTCCGGTTTATCTTTTATCGATATCTGATTTTAAAGAAGTTCTTTAGATATTAAGTAGAAACATGCGAATTTAATACTAACATCCAACTCCTCAAATCTGATACTCCAGTGTTACTGCCTGCCACAACCGCTAGGTTTAGCGCTATGTAGATTTTAAAGTACTGCTTTAGATATTTAGTAGAAACATACGGAAACATAATGAAATCATTATCATCATCATCATCATATCAGCCGAAAGACGTTCACTGGTGAATATAGGCCTCCCCCAAAGATTGCCACAAGGACTGGCCCTGTGCCACCTGCATCCAGGGACCTTCGCCGGGTCATGAGTCCACCTTGTGGGGGGCCTACCCACGCTGCGCCTTCCGGTACGTGACCACAACTCGAGAACCTTACCGCCCCAACAGTCATCGGTTCCACGCGCAACGAGCCCCCCGCCCACTGCCACTTCGGTTTAGAGATTCGAAGAGCTATAACGGTTACTTTGATTCTGCTGCGGATGGTCTCATTTCTAATCCGATATCGCAGAGAAACTCTTGGCATAGCTTTCTCCATTACCCTTTGGGTGACATTGAGCCTTCTTATGAGGCCCATTGTAAGCAACCACGGTTTAGTACCGTATGTCACCACTGGCAACATACACTGATCAAAGACTTTCGTCTTCAAACCCTGCGGAATTTTGGACGAAAAGATACAGACGGATTTAATACTGACTTCCAACTTCTCAAACCTGATGCTGCTGAGACACGTGCCACTGCCTGCCATAACCGCCAGATTAATCGAAATGTTGAATTTAAAGTAACGCTTTAGCTAACGGGTAAAAACATATACATTTTGAATACTCTAAAAGACTGACATAGTGAGTAATTCGCGGCCCACCGGCTGCTAGAGTGACAGTGTGAGTGGATCACGTAGGGCGAGCCGTAGGGCCTGCGGCCCTCCGGCTGATAGAGCGACGGCGTGAGTGGATCGCGTAGCGCAGGGCGAGCCGTCGAGCCTTCGGCCCTCCAGCTGATAGAGTGCCAGCGTGAGTGGTTCGCGTAGGGCGAGCTGTCGGGCCTGCGGCCCTCCAGCTGATAGAGTGACAGCTTAAGTAGGTCACGTAGGGCGGGCCGTCGGGCCTGCGGCCCTCCAGCTGATAGAGTGACAGCGTGAATGGTTCACGTACGGCGAGCCGTCGGGCCTGTGGCCATCCAGCTGATAGAGTGACAGCGTGAGTGGATCGCGTAGGGCGAGCCGTAGGGCCTGCGGCTCTCTTGCTGATAGAGTGACGGCGTGAGTGGATCGCGTAGCGTAGGGCTAGCCGTCGGGCCTTCGGCCCTCCAGCTGATAGAGTGATAACGTGAGTGGATCGCGTAGGGCAAGCCGTCGGGCCTGCGGCCCTCCCGCTGATAGAGTGACAGTGTGAGTGGATCGCGTAGGGCAAGCCGTCGGGCCTTCGGCCCTCCAGCTGATAGAGTGACAGCGTGAGTGGATCGCGTAGGGCTAGCCGTCGGGCCTGCGGCCCTCCGGCTGATAGACTCACACCGTGAGTGGTTCGCGTAGGACAGGCTGTCGGGCCTGCGGCCCTCCAGCTGATAGAGTGACAGCGTGAGTGGTTCGCGTAAGGCGGGCCATCGGGCCTGCGGCCCTCCAACTGATAGAGGACAGCGTGAGTGGTTCGCGTAGGGCGAGCCGTCGGGCCTACGGCCCTCCAGCTGACAGAGTGACAGCGTGAGTGGTTCGCGTAAGGCGGGCCGTCGGGCCTGCGGCCCTCCAGCTGATAGAGTGACAGCGTGAGTGGTTCGCGTAGGGCGAGTCGTCGGGCCTGCGGCCCTCCAGCTGATAGAGTGACAACTTGAGTGGGACGCGTAGGGCGAGTCGTGAGTGGATCGCGAGAGCGTGAGTGGATCGCGTAGGGCTAGCCGTCGGGCCTGCGGCCCTCCGGCTGATAGACTCACACCGTGAGTGGTTCGCGTAGGACAGGCTGTTGGGCCTGCGGCCCTCCAGCTGATAGAGTGACAGCGTGAGTGGTTCGCGTAAGGCGGGCCATCGGGCCTGCGGCCCTCCAACTGATAGAGGACAGCGTGAGTGGTTCGCGTAGGGCGAGTCGTCGGGCCTGCGGCCCTCCAGCTGATAGAGTGACAACTTGAGTGGGACGCGTAGGGCGAGTCGTCGGGCCTACGGCCCTCCAGCTGATAGAGTGACAGCTTGAGTAGGTCACGTAGGGCGGGCCGTCGGGCCTGCGGCCCTCCAGCTGATAGAGTGACAGCGTGAGTGGTTCACGTAGGGCGAGCCGTCGGCCCTCTGGCCCTCCAGCTGATAGAGTGCCAGCGTGAGTGGTTCGCGTAGGGCGAGCTGTCGGGCCTGCGGCCCTCCAGCTGATAGAGTGACAGCTTGAGCAGGTCACGTAGGGCGGGCCGTCGGGCCTGCGGCCCTCCAGCTGATAGAGTGACAGCGTGAGTGTTTCACTTAGGGTGAGCCGTCGGGCCTGCGGCCCTCCAGCTGATAGAGTGACAACTTGAGTGGGACGCGTAGGGCGAGTCGTCGGGCCTACGGCCCTCCAGCTGATAGAGTGACAGCTTGAGTAGGTCACGTAGGGCGGGCCGTCGGGCCTGCGGCCCTCCAGCTGATAGAGTGACAGCGTGAGTGGTTCACGTAGGGCGAGCCGTCGGGCCTGCAGCCCTCCAGCTGATAGAGTAACAGCGTGAGTGGTTCGCGTAGGGCGAGCCGTCGGCCCTCTGGCCCTCCAGCTGATAGAGTGACAGCGTGAGTGGTTCGCGTAAGGCGAGCCGTCGGGCCTGCGGCCCTCCAGCTGATAGAGTAACAGCGTGAGTGGTTCGCGTAGGGCGAGCCGTCGGGCCTGCGGCCCTCCAGCTGATAGAGTGACAGCTTGAGTGGGTCACCTAGGGCCGGCCATCGGGCCTGCGGCCCTCCAGCTGATGGAGTGACAGCGTGAGTGGTTCGCGTAGGGCGAGACATTTTTTTAGTGTCGGATTTCAAAAATATCTATTTAGCAGGGATTCCCCTCTCGTTACACATAAAATAATGTCCATTACGTTTACATATGTATGTGTCGTGATTAAAGCGCCAGAGTTAAACCTGCTAGTTATAATTGTAATGCATATTACAAACAACATCTTTGATCTAGAATAAGTAGGTATAGAATCGGAAATTAACTTTACAGTTGTACTAAAAACTTTAAAATAAAATAAGTAAAAAAAGTTTTAAGTTAAACGGTTTTTATTGCACCAAAAACTAGAAAATAAAAATTAGTTGTAACTAACCGTAGATGCTACTTTCTGTAGATTAGTCACGTGAAACTATTATCACTGTAGTCTTCCCAAGTTGGATGCTGTAAGCCACGTTTAGCCTCTATGTCAGTGGATTAAGCGTTACCTAATCGGAAATTTTTACCAAACTAAAATAAAAACGTGGGGCGTTATTATAAAGAAACATACAAGTTCAAACTAATTATGTAATCGTAGTTTTAATTTTGCAATTAATCATCCATATGTTCCAACACTTCTACAGAGGTAAATAATTTTAATCAAAGCCAGAACAAAACTTATTACACTATTGCTGTCTTGATTTCTACGTTTGTTCTTAAATAACTATAGTGACTTAATCACAATTGCGTACGCCCCACGTTTTTATTTCAGTTTAGTAAATGTTTCCGATTAGGTAACGCTTAATCCACTGACATAGAGGCTAAACGTGGCTTTCAGCATCCAACTTGGGAAGACTACAGTGATAATAGTTTCACGTGACTAATCTACAGAAAGTAGCATCTACGGTTAGTTACAACTAATTTTTATTTTCTAGTTTTTGGTGCAATAAAAACCGTTTAACTTAAAACTTTTTTTACTTATTTTTTTACTCACTTCTCTTACGTTACATCTCGCTAAACTTCGATTTCATTTCGATAAACAATATAAACATTTCTTGGCGATCTGTATTTTGTGTGATGTGTATGACATAATGTATGTCAAGTTACTTGAATATTTCAAAATGGAAGTTGTACCTCCACCAGCAGACACCCTCGGAGACTACCTTCGGGAATGGGGATTAGAAGGTTACATATTGGTTACATAAGGACATTTCAAACCATGTCATGTCTTTGTAAACCAAATAATTTTAATTTCTTCATTTTCCTTGTAATCAAAGAGACTCTGAAGCTAATGTATCAAGCAAAATAATGGAATTACTCGTACTAGTCAAATAATTTAGAAAAATAAATTGGTTTACAAAGATACTCCGTGCAATGAAAACCTATAAAGTTATGCAAAAAGTACTTTTGCTCGCGATTGCATTATTAATTGATTGATTATTTTGATTACTATACCGTTCTTATAAATGACTATGAATGTTTCTATTATTTGGTTTCTATTATTACAATTAATAAAGTTAATTAAAATAAATGTTTCTTTTTTTTGCTCGTTTAGTATTACTTCTTTTTGGGTAATCATCGATGTGGCTTATACACCCTACTTGTAGTTAAATGAGTTGTAAATAGGGCTCACTGCCTGTATAAAATCCAGTACGTCTCATCACCCAGGGGATAAGAAAGGTGACGATGAGACGTACTGGATTTTATACAGGCAGTGAGCCCTATTTACAACTCATTTGATAGTTGTCTGTATATGATCCACGTATTTTTGTCATGTATAACCTATTCATTTGGTTAGAAGTAGGCAAACTATTTGGTCAAAATAATTAAACATTTGGCTGTATATGAACAACGTATTTTTGTCGTGTATAACCTATTCGTTTGGTTACATGCAGGCAAATAATTTGGTTAAATATAATGAAACAAATTGCTTAAAATAATACTCTAAATTGGTTATAGGTAACAAAAAAGTTATGTTAAACATTACTGAGCCAGTTGGTTTAGGCGTAGCAGAAAATTTGATTAAAGTAAGTTGTGAATTCAGTAAGATTTTGACAAACAGTAAATTTGTTATCAACATACAGCACGTCTACAATAACTGAATTGTAAACTAAATATAACTGAATTTATGGTAATATACAACAGACAATTTTCACACGATATAATTAATATTGTTTAGCAATACACAACATCAATTGTTTAGTAGAAAATTAACCGAACTGATTTTGGTAAGATATTGCCCTACTTCGCTCGTCACTTTTTTTAAGTTACAGGTTGACGAAAGTTTGGTTACCATTAACAAATTATTTTTTTCAGTGATATGTAATATAAAGGGGGAAAATGCTACGAGGGCGGATTTTTATTTTGTTGTCGGTTTTTTCTGCTGAAAGAGCTCGTGATTCTGAGAAGAAAAAAAATGTAAAAAAGTCATTTGGAAAAAAAACACGACAGCAAAATAAAAATCCGCCCATGAACGGGATAGGTTTTTTTATTTGTCCCTTTCAAAACCTGTCCCTTTCATAGGTTTAAATCGTTTTGTTTCATGAGTAATCATTGCGGTAACCGAAGAGATTACTTAATGTGTGTTACACATTTACATTTCGTCGTTAACCCCAATAGAAATCCTACAGTATTTTAATGTCTATTTGTCTAGGAACGTAGAATTTAGTTACAAGGCTATTACTATTAGTATATGCAGCTGGATCTGTTGGTACAGTTCAGGCTAAATGTGGCAAATGGCAAACACACGCCCACCGCATCGTAATGTCCGCACAGTAAACCGAGCGCAGTAGTGACAAATAAATGGGTATTTCTTATACCTATAGTTTGACATCGTGTCACGACCATGTTCGAAAGTTAAGGGTTTCGAGAAAGTCATTTTGATACTTTTTTATGAAGTTGCCCCGTGTCGAGCTTTCTGTTCATATACCTACAGGGTAAAATATAGGTCGTGAGCATAATTATTTCTTAAGCCGCGTTTTCACTTAGTGTCCTGAGGCGAGCATTCGTTCGTTCTTGGGCAGACGAAAACAGGATTTCACATAGCAAAACGTTCATCTTTAACTTTCTATTCATGGCGGTGACACTCACAAAACAAAACTCTATGAAATACCTAAATGCTTGTTTAGAGAACAAGATAAATAAATAATAATAAATAAAAATTTTTGGACATCTTTACACAAATGGACCTAGTCCCACGGTAAGCTCAATTAAGGCTTGTGATGTGGGTACCAGGCGACGATATATACAGGGTTACTTTTTCACCGGTACAATAAATTTTCCCACATATTTGGTATCGATAATAGATTACATTTATCAAATAAAATTGACATTATTTTTTTTCATTTATTATTCATTTATCCTTCATGCAAATGCAAAATAATGGGCCTACTAATGATAAGACGTCAACGGGGTGCGGGACGCAGAGGGCGGCGGAAAGGGGTGAGCGACCTGCGCACGAGTTGGCAACATAGCAGTTACCTCAATCTCGGTGACTAGGTCAGGGACGGTCAGTGTCACGGTTGACGTAGGTAGGTGCGCACGCGCCGCATCGTACTACCTTCAGTCGGAAATTGCTCGTACGAAATGGTTCGTAGTTATTTTCTCATTGGGGAAAATGCAGTGGCAGCCCAGCGGCTATACGCTGAAGAAAGTGTGCCCCGCCTGGAAAATGCCAGTGTTATAGCTATGGCCAGCCAGGTCAACAGATTTGACCCCGTGTGACTGTTTTTGTGGGGTGAGGGTAGGCCCAAAATTAGAAATTAGACTTAAAAAATCTAATAATAAGTGCATTTGATGAACTTAGAAGTGAGAACTACAGACTTGTGTTGGGAAATATCGAAGGAAACATTCAGAAACGGGCAAGAGCGTGTTTAGATAACCACGGCCAGCATTTTGAACACTTGCTTAAGTATGTGAATTAATTAATTAGTATGAGAAATGGACTCCATTAATCAGGTATGTTTTTTTTATTCCAATCATTGTGCATAAAGTTGATTTCAAGTGTTTAAATACGCCTCAATGAAGAAAGTTTCTGTCCTTAGTGCAAGTATGAAGGAAGATTTGGGATCAAGTAAGATTTTTTTGCCAAGTCATAATCATAAGTTGATTATCATTGCCGCTTTTCTAAGCCGCCATGCCACGTGCGATGACGTTGTAAACAAACAGTTGCCAGTTCGTGTGTTTTGCTAGTTATGTACATTGATAATGCGTAATGCGTCCAATTTTCTTATTAGATTTGCGGATAAGTTCAAACATCGGTATTTTAGTTTTTTTGTTCTAAAGGGGTAGTAACAAAAAATGCTAGTATTCTGTAACTTGGACTACTATTACGTATGTTGATTTTTTGTACTGGTGAAAAAGTAGCCCTGTATAATAGATAGATACATACTTAAATACATAGACAGCCATGACCAAGCAACAAATATTAATACACAAATAATGCCGTCGCCGGGATTCGAACCCGGAACCTCCAGCTTCGTACGCAAGGTAAAATATAGGTCGTGAGCATAATAATGTAATATTTTTTAAGCCGCGTTTTCACTCCACCAACTAGACTATGGAGACTGACAGAAGATATAAATAAGGTGTAATCATAAATAAATATCAAACTGCAAGAAAATGTTGTGTAATTTAAAGTTAAATGAATATACAATAATTTCTTCGGTTACAGTAAATAATAGTTTAGGGAAGGAGACAGAGAGAAAGACCAAGGCCTATACGGACCAAATAAATGAAAAGGTGCACGTGGTGTCGTACCAAGCAATCAAGGAGAAAGCCCAGGAAAGAGAAGCGTGGAAATTGTTCCACCGACAAGAGCCTAGCTCCTAAGTTTATGATGATGACCGTGACAGTTATTTATGAAATAAAATGTAACTACATCCCAACGTTGCTGTGAAATCTGAGGACGTGGGTTCAAATCCCACCTCCGGCGTTGGTAAACTTTGGTACTTTTTCTTCGGTATATGACCTAATATTTAACTAAATATTTCAGTGTTCCTGGGCGTTTTCACAGACCGTTGTTGAAATTACCTTGTTATTTCATTTGGTCAAGTTTAGGCTTAGTCGACTCAGAATCACGAGGTCATTCGATTTTGTTAGGAGAAAAAATATGCCCCATCATTTTCATACAGTTTTCATTCCTTCCATTACGCTACCGCCTTTGAACATCTATGAAAAATCGGTATCGTAATGGAAAAAACATTTTGTGATGTTTTTTTACTCCTATTAGAATCGAAAGAGTTCGTGATCCTGAGTAGAACAAGCCCAAACTTGTCCGAATTAAATAAATAACAAGGTGATTTCAACAACGGTTTGTGAAAACGCCCTCCTACTGCTTTTCTCAGTAGTGTGTAAGCTTAGTTAATAAACAGCAAGGGTAGCTAGCACGATCGATGTGTCTGTCTGTCTGTTTCTAGTCCTGCTCAATATTAAATGCTTTGCAATACAGCTTGCAGTGTAATATATACATTTTTAGGGTGCCGTAGTAAACTAGGAACCTTTATATGAGTATTTTGCAAAAAGTTTGAACATTTCGAACATGAATTGATAAAAATTGTTAGAAAATAATAAGAAAGAAAGAAAAAACGTTTATTCGAGACACAGTAGAAACAAAACAAAACAGTAAACATGAAATTTTGTCTATAAATGACCAAAACTCAGCATTTTGCCAGCAGAGCTAGCGGTGGCCTGCTACCGCGAACACCAAAGTTCGCAAATTTCGGGGATTTTTCTCTGTCACTTTCGTTGGAGTGACGGAGACAAATTTCCGCAATTTGCGAACTTCGGTGTTCGCGGTAGCAGGCCTGGTTTTCTGTTTTGGCCATTCGAGTTAGGCTGATAGAGTCAATGATGTTCAGCAAGATGCAGGACATTTCGCACAATGTCCCAAAATGTTTACTGTAAGTATGAAACGTTCCTTTTTTGTTACCAAAAATCTGTAGGAATCTGGTGACAAAAAACAGGAAAGTACACACAAACTTCCTGGAACATTTTGGGAAGTGTGGTGGATCTTTCTCAGTATGATAGACTCCTACCAGCCTACCATTATTATCTATATCGAAAGGATAAACGAGCGCTTTACGAGCTAGTGCGTGGAAAATTTATTTTTTAACGTATTCAATGATTCGTCTGTTTAATGTTCCTCCTACATTTTCCATTTTGTAACGCCAAAATGTTACAGATGTAGTGCAAAATCTGCGACCTTATATAACATGGACGTCTAACGCCAGCTCAAAAATACCCCCAAAATCAATTGTTCAATTGTGTCAAGATGGGCAGGCCATAGCGCTTTTCTTAACACCGCGCATATTTCAGCAACGTCTTTGACATAATGCTTATAGAATTTAGCCAATCAAAACTTTGATGGACCAATGACAACTATTTTTAAATGGCGGTTTGAGTTTTTATAGGTTGATATTGAAATTCATTACCGTGATGCATTGAAGAGGGGGTGACACTTGTCAACTCAAATTCAGGACCGTTTTTGGAAGGTTATTTAGTATGGCGTGCGGCTTCCATGTTTTATTTGTTCGTAGTGCAAAATCTTTTCTCTTCGGCTTTTCACGGAAACATCCGAATTCATATTGCTGTCACAATGAACTTCAGTATAATATTACACTGAAAGTTGATTGAGACAGGGAGTTTAATTCGGGTGTTTCCGTGAAAAGCCGAAGAGAAAGGATTTTGCACTACATCTGTACATAGGTCACATGATCTTTCTCTGATCGACATTCTACTCGTTGTATTTTATAACATTGGCAAGTAACTTTACGAACCCTAAAACTCTGCAGTTATTATATACCGCACTAGTTAGGAGCAAAATCGAATCCGCCTCTATAATCTGGAGCCCACATGAAGCAACTCATGCCCTGCTCCTAGAAAAGGTCCAAAAAGTTTTTCTACGTTTCCTGTACAAGAAAACATATGGATATTACCCTTTCCTCTACCCCACCAAATTCTTACTCGGTACATTAGGTTTCAACTCCCTACAGGTTAGGCGCACTTATGACTTACTTTACATTATTTGTCAGATTCTTAGGGGCGACTCGGATTGCTCAGAACTGACTACTAGGACCATTACTTTATTCGTTCCCGATAAATACTTGCGCAACCGAAACCATCACCTCCTTGCTGAGGAGACGGCCCGCACGTTAGCTCACCAATTTTCCCCTATCCCACACGGACGTGTCTTGCTGAACAAACTTTTAACTATTTTACCTTACTGCGACTTATTTCATGAGAAGCCATCAACATTGAAACCCCGCTTATTAAAGTTCTGCGAGGATATTAATTAATTATATGTATATCATTATATTTTCTTAGTTTTGTTTTTAATGTACTTTGTCAAACAACGCATTGGCGTAAGCTGTAATGTTGTATGATGTCTATTAAACAAATAAACAAATAAACATTGTCCTTCTTACACTTTTTCTAACGTTATACAACAGAATTAACATCCAAAGTGGGAGCACATAACTTACATTGCACAGTCGCCATCAGATATATCAGAATAGCCAGGATGCTCATAAATATCTGAGCACGCCTCTATTGTCATGGCGTTAAAGTTAGGGTTTGCAATTCCGGAATTTTTTGCATGTACATTGTACATTATGGAATATTGGAATTTCGATATTGCCCATTGTAATGTATAAGAATTGTTCCGTCGAGAGCAACGAACCAGCTAAGCCTATCCAAATCTATAATTATAATATTAAGTTATATATCTGGACCTCTTTTCTATAGTTCCATCTCTTATCCATCCAACCTTCAACACCATAACCCATTAGTCTTTTCCATATAATCTCCAATAGCCTCTATATGCCTGCTGGGACCGGTTCACGGAAATCTATTTTTGTGCCCGTGAATGGGTTGCAGCAGGTGTAAAACACAGCAAATTTCTCCAAAGGGCCTCTACGTGTTGGATCTGTATCCCCGCGCAAGCCTATCAAAAAACCGGGATTCGTAAGCCCGTGATTCCCAAGGAAATATAATAATAATAATGATAGCCTTAATTCAGCCCAATTGTTTTTGTACATTAGTTTTAATATTTTGTTCCTGCTGCTTGGTCTTGCTTTCCAGCAAAGGCCTCACCTAGAGACTTCCACAATTGACGGTCCTGTGCCTTTCTCATCAATGTAGCCCCTGCTACCTTGACAATGTCATCCTCCCACTATCCAAATTAAATTTTACTTAATTTCGACCATTTCGCCGCGTCTGCTCAAAATTCAAATTATTTAGCGTTCGATCCTAAAGGCCACCGAGTAAAATTCATAGCGCAATCAACCAAGCATCACCAAATAGGAGACATAATTAGAGACCAATAGTTATTACTAGAGTTTCAGTGAAGGAAATAAACCTTTATAGGTATTTTGAACGAGTTTTTTTCCTGAAAGGAGAAAAAAAATCATATTACACCATACAAAAAATCCGGAATTGCAAGCCCTAGTTAGATGTTCAGATATTTAAGCTATTAAACCTTAGCTTACCGAGCACACCTTTTAAGGTCTCTTCCTACTAGACCGTACCATACCCGAACCGTAGCGCATGAACGTATCAGACAAAAAACTATTCTTTGTATTGAAAAGTATGAGACTATGCCCACTAGGACGTTCAGGCGCCGTCCAACACGCTCTTCAATACAAAAAATAGTTTTTTGTGTGATACGTTCATGCTACGGTCATGGTATGGTACGGTTTAGTGGGCAGAGACCTTCTTAGCTTCAACGAATTCGCAAGAGTTAACAAGTGAAAAGTATATATAAATGAATTATTGATTTTTTATTATTTTATTATCTGACTATCATATTTGTATCTCCTTGAAAATCTGACTATTATTATTATTTATTGAGATACTGCAATTTTAAACATTATATTTTAGTTAATTGTACGTAGATAATCTTTACTTGTAATTATGATATTACCAATAAATAAATATGAATATGAATAAGAGCACCATGGCTCCGATTTATCTCATGGCGACTAAAATAAGTTACATTAACGTTAACGGCCGTAGCAAATTCATGGTTGGCTCAAGTTTTCAATTTGCACTCTACAAGTTGAATTTAAGTTGTTTGTCCAACTAATGCCACACTTATGCTTAGCTTGCAGCCGCAAAACTACACTGGAACTACACTAGTGTAAACTGTAATAAAGCTTTAGAGACTAGAGTATATATTAAAGACTGTCACTACTTTGCCTTGAATAAAATATTCGTCGGGCTACCAGAACCAACGATTTCCTTGAAGTTGGTTTTGACCAATCGTATGAAATGCCAATGGCATAGAAAACTAGTCGCTGAAAGATATTTTACCGAATATTTGGTGCTGCCTCTAAATCGGCGATATGTACAGATAAATTCACTAAAGCTAGCACGAATGGAATGAATGAAATGAATGACATCTATATTTGTGTATATGCGGCCGTCCTGTAACAAGATGTATCTACTGTCATATTGACATCCACACATAGACACTTTCTGTCATTTTCTCAGTCCATTCGTGCCAGCGTTCGTGAATTTACCTGTAATAGTTGTCCGCCTCCGTAGCCTACTTGGTAGCGACCCCTGTCTATTGGAGGCTCTGGGGCGAGGGAATTATTTGTATATTTGTCACAAATATTTGTTCCGTGGTCAAACTTCGTATAGTCACTACCAACTAGGCTACGAAGGCTAACAAACAGTGTCATTCTAATGCCATAAATCCGAGACAGTCCTGTTGTACTTTTGTGAAATAGAGTTTAAATAAATAAACAAACACTATGCCGATTGTCAGTCTTTATTTTTACTTTCATCTGTCAGTTAAACAACTGTAATAAGATTAAAGCAAACGTTCTACTTGCCCAAATATGGCAAAGTAGGAACATTTTATGGTAGTAACCCCTTTAGTACCAGTCACGTTTTACTATGACATTCGTTGCAGGCGCCAAATTACTAAAACGAATAGACCGAAGAGCTGGCAACTTGCTTGCACAATGTTCAGCTGGCCTAGCCTAGGTGCCATTCTTCAATATATGTATATATATATATATATATATATATATATATATATATATATATATATATATATATATATGTATGAGAATGACAGATTCTAACGAAAAGTCACGTGACCATTTCCATACATTATTATGGTCACGTGACTTACCACCAGACATTGGAATTCTGGTAGCATTTTTGAGTTGTCATAGGGACTTCTCGTTTATCGACTACCGATTATACATATCGATAGTCGATAAACGAGATTCAGCATTTCTGCATTTATCGATATACATAATTATGGATATCGATAAATGCAGAATACAATGTAAAATAATTATGATTACAAATAGAAGTAAACAACAGGCAGTCTTATCGCTAATGAACGATCTCTTTTAGATAACCTTTCTTTTAGGAAATTATGAATAGTAATTAAAATAATAATATTTTATTAATCCTTATTAATATTTGTGGATTTCTTATGGTTGTTTAACATTTTTCGGAAGAAATTGCTACGAGAATTGCTATTTAATATTTTCAGCCACTTAAAAGTTATCTAAACGAGATCGCTCATAAGCGATAAGACCGTTGTAACTTCTACTTGTAATCATAATTATTTTACATCGTATTCTGTATTTATCGATATACATACGTATAATCGGTAGTCGATAAACGAGAAGTCCCTATGACAGCTAAAAAATGCTACCAGAATTCCGATGTCTGCTTACCACTTAGGTACAGTCGAAGACAAAATAAGGGGTATACAAAAACGTTCAAAAATATGTCCCAGTGCACTCTAATTCTGTGTAATAAGAACGTCGTAACATATTTAATTATTTATGAACGGATTCTTTCGATATTTATTTTTGCACTTGACTGTACCGTATATGATTGCAGAATGGCATCTTGGCTAGGCTTTTTGAAGACTTATTTATTGTTTTTTATTTGGATTAGGGTCACTTTCTGTTGTGTATGTAACCTCAAGCCGCTGAACTATTTAGAATATATATGATTCCATGTCAATGTAAACAAGGCTGTCAAATAAATGGATAGTTCCGAAATGCTACTAAGTCTTTAACTTAGGATAGAAATCCCAGAATATCACACTTTCAAAAATATTCTACGAGTAAGTACTCGTAATTAAGGGCTAGATGATAAATCAAGATCGTGATTTTGTTTCAAAAGTTAGGCATACAAACTATATTATGGATATATTGATTTAAGGTGGATTCGACCCTATCCCTGCCGCTTATCTGCTAAAAGATGGCGCTACAATTGCACAAACACCATATTTTCGTCATTTTCTGCTAAACCGAAGATCAGAGTTAACATGTTTTGAGATACGCGCAAGGAGCAAAAAATCTAATGTACAAATTGATAGCAACCTGCACAAAATACTGTTCTTCTAAATCGCAATAATGCAAAAACTAGAAAATTATGTAATTTTACCCTGTAACGCACACTACTACACCTCCCGTCAGTACCCAATGTCAGTTGTACAATCATTACTCATCAATAAACTAGATGGCGCCAGTTAAAAGAACAGCTTTTCTAAATGGTCTAAGTTCTAACTAGAGGGCGCCAATTAGGAAATGACTTTATATTGTATTGTATATTTGTGAAGCAAAACCAACTGTTGGTTTGGTATTAAAATCCCTACTTTTAACTGTAAAAAATCAACATCTCGTGCGCGCTCAGAGCAGACGTGTTGCTAAATATTTAAATAAATTATATTTCGGTGTACAGACCAAATTCTACCTTAAAATCACAGTGTTAACTCTAAAACTAAAGTGAATAAGTGTATGGCTGATATGTTCTTTTGTCATACGCACACCGCATAACGCATGGCCAGGAAGGCTCTTCACCACCTCGAGTGACAAGAACGGGCTCTTATTTTTTGTCCTATTCGAACGTTTCGCAGACGTCACCAGTGGCAGCGCGTGAGTACTCGCTAGAAAAAC